>NW_003132693.1:0-14970 GCF_000003605.2 Saccoglossus kowalevskii
AGCAGACAATTTACAATGAAATATCACATCAAATAGAAATATGAAAGTCATCATGACCAGTGAAAATGAGGGAGTACTATCCATTTTAAATTAATGGAGGAAATTAAAATAAAATTGCCACCTGCCTCATAATAATTTTGTCATGTTATTTATCTTTTCTAGATTTATTTTCTATAATTTTTCTGATATGTTGGCTATTCAACTGTGTGTCTCATTTTCTTATTACGAATTTATCAAGATCCAAAAGGACATACCCCTGCACAATTCAATAAAGATTATTATTATTAAAAATGGTAATTTGTCTTGTATACTGTGAAAAGGAAAATAATATAATACAAATTCATTCCTCTCTGAACATACTAACTTTCATCAAAACAATACATAAATAGGTTTTCTGTTTTGTTGAATTTAATCAGATAAAGAGGCCATGTTTAACTAAAGAGATTGACTAATCCATAAAATAAATAATATAATATGAAATAGCACATGCATAATTAATTATAAGATAACACCCTGGTTTAGGGTGGATTAAAAGAATAGCTTATAAGGGTGCTTTCAACTCATGTAAATTTCATGTTCACAACACTATTTTGCAATTACATACAAATGTATTTGGCTGAACAGAGGTAAGACAGCCCAGCCATATTGCATGCACATCATATTATACCATAAATTAGATCATGCATCCATGATTAGATAAAATAATACTGGGTCCAAGAGGTGTTGACACCCATAATACGGATCACAGTCCCTCAAGGTGTTGAGGGACTGTGTGGCCATGAGGGGTCTTTTTTTTTCAATTTTATTCACGGAGTTAAATTTCCCCCAAATACCATCTATAGGGTATTACTCAAAAATCACAGTGTTGTACCTTAATCCAAGGAGTACCTTATCATTGAAAACTTGATCAAGGATGTCGTCAATAATGTCAACTGTCGTCGTCGCGTCATGGATTACCACCAGCTTGTACACTACAACACCCTGCCATAATTTTGTCTTGTATGAACTTTACTCAGAAAGTATATTTTCTACCACCAAACAAGAATGCAAGACAAGAAAATAGAAAGTCTCACCAGTTCACGCAATCAATGTTCATGTTAGCCCTGAGTACAGTCCTGTAGGTTGGCCTCCTTCCGCTGATTATTCGGCCCCTTTATGTGAGCATAGTTCACAAATAATTTAGGGTCCCTTTCAGAATAACGATAAGTTACTTACCAAGACGCCATCATTTCAGCTAAATAATATCCCTGGTTTATCTTGCAGTCGATCCAGCGAGGCGCCAAGCACAAAGGCGTAATTTTCTGTACTACTTTCTCCCACAGTTCCGAAGTATTCCACGCAGGTTTAGTAGGTCCAGGCAGTTGTATTACTCCATCAAAGGCAATGAGTGTCCTCATTATCATTACTGTACTATGTAAAACACCTCGTATTCCGGTTAACTTTCGATGGTTGTTTGAGCGTTCGTTGTTTCACTCCTCCAATGCATCGTCTTCAAAGATCTCAACAAAATGGTCCTTCATACGTTCACATAATAACGCACAATACGCCATAAATTACAAAACTATGAGTTTACAAGCTTTGCTTGCGACTGAAACAATAAATTACGTAAAGTACTCATTATTAAACATCATTCAATATTTGCATAACAGTACCACAAGAGGGCGCTATATTTCACAAACTGTACCTGTGCATACCAAAGTTGGACCTGAAGGTTGATCAATACAGTTCCATTTTCGTTTTTTCTGCAGTTGTGTGAGCAAGTAATAAGCCATTTTGATTAATTTTTTTAAAGTTCAGTGTTGGAATAAAAATGAACTATAATTATTTAAATATGGCTATTTATGCATTCATGTGTACGATAAACCATGAACACAGTGTTAGTACGCCCATGGATAAACTAAGATAGGTTCCTATTATACTAGTATCGTTCATGTATTAACATACGGCAAATTTGTACAAACAGGTCTGTACCTCATAGATCCATAAAAATAAAGTTTTCAACACAATATTTCATTATATTGAGTGTTTTTTTTAAAACACTATTTCTAATTGTTTTATTTGTTCGCCATAGAGTCCCGTGTAATAACTCCGTAATCCGCGTATAATTATATTATACCAGCATTTTAATTTCCTGCATACGTCGTTCTGATTGGATAATGAAAGCGTGAGACCGAGTAGAATTATAACACACACGAGCCAAGTAGTTAGTTTCTTTTGTTTCTTTTTATTTTTTTATTTTCTGAAACAGTGTTTAAGATTATACATGTATTCATACACCGAACACACTCAATGGGTTTAGGTGTTATAGATTCATTTCTGTTTCGGTTCTGTGTCGACGTAACAATACTTGTGATATCCAGCCATTCTGTGTAAATAAATGACGTCATAGCTTATCGATGGTAACATGATATTCAAAACTTGGTACAGACTTCCTTATAATGATTTTTGTTTGTTTATTTTGATATCCTGACATATGAAAAAAACATTTTAGTGATTCACGCTCTGAAAAAACTATACATGCAAATAAACTGTATATCGTGATATTGACACTGTTTATCTGGCATGTATCTCCCGTGTTAGCTGGTCACGTGATTTAGCGAACAAACATACAGTTCGAACTTCAGTTACTCTCCTCGGTTATTCAATGAGTCAGACAAACGGTGAATTCGACTACGACTTCCCAGGTCGCATGTCTGTCAGGCCCGTAAATAAGGGCTCGAATCCACGTATATTGACTTCCGATCAGGAGGAGAAGGCAGTATTCAGTTTCATTTGTTCGGAAAATGTTATTCTGCAGACAACCGTTAGGACAGTTAGTAACGTAGCAACCATGGAAACAGAAACTCGAAACACAGCAGCGAACTGCACCTGCATCTCTGATTTTTTTAGTGACACTGAATGTGGTAATTTAAAACAGAAAACAGGACATAGACACCATTTCCCATCATCTTGGAAGTTTTCGTAAATTTAAAACAAATCTCAATTTACCACTGGCTGATCCAGCAATTCGGTAAGGGGGTGCTCCTATTGACGTAGCCGAAGTAGATCTCCGATGGACATAGTTTGTCATCTGATTTGTAATTTTTTTACGGGCTGAGGGGGGAGGGGCTTCTGGCGCGCCTACCCCTAAATCCGCGCGTGTTTACTATATATTTACTGCTGACAAAGAGCATACTGTGCATTATTTCATGAAGGTATGAATTTGTTTTGAGTATGTCTAGTATATCTCTGGGATTCGGTGTTGTAGTTTGTTTCGTCATCTTTATACGCCGTCGTTGGGTGATCTCGAAACCATGGATACGTAATTTAGTGTAGTGAGGCCACGAGCGTTTAGAGACATACCTATGCAGAAGTTGGTTTGCCAGTACTTAATCCATTTTTAACACCTAGGCTACTCTATTGGCATTGGTTGTTTATTTCATGGATTTGGCACTTGAGGTAGCTGATAAGCCGTGTCGAAAACGTGCACAAAACGAATATTCTGTGCACGTTTTCGACACGGATTAAAAACCAGTTGTAAGCACAAATTTTCCTATGGATGATTACCGATATTTATACCTATCTTGACCAGAAATAAGACCGATACTTATACCTAAATTCAAAAAACGAGACCCATTTCAGGGGCACGTTCCCAATAGGCAAGTTCTATGTATTGCCCCTCCCCCGGGGAAGTTATAATAGTGTTGCTCGGTTTTGAGGTCTGGAGGAAACACAAAATGAATGATATGACATGAAATCGTGTGTGACGTGCTATTGAATTGCGGTTTTGAAGAACCAAGAGATTTGATCGAAAACGCACATCGTGTTCATTTACATACAGGTTATAATAAAGAACCAGATAAAACAAGACCACGTCACGTCATAGCAAAATTATTTCAAAGACCACAGCGAATAGATGTAACAATGAAAGAAAATACGGCCCTGAAATAATCAGACATGTTTATCGCCGAGAACTATTGTCAAGAAGATTACCGAATAGTTTTACCTAGTTTTATTGAAACACTTAAAATTCCTCAGAAGGAATTAAAATGGTTACACTAACTGCTAAAACACATATATAAAACATACAAATTTTACAAGAATTACTGTCTAAAGCACAACAATGGTTTAAAAAATAAATCAACAGACTACAATTACAAAAAAACTATTAATAAATGTTGGTAATAATATTGGGAAAAAAATAGATGAAATAATAATAATAAAAAAAGCAATAAACAGTAAATCAATGAAAGATGGAAATGAGAAAAAAAAACGTATTAAAAGAGAAAAGTATTTATGTTAATTTGCCAGAAGATGTTGCTGTCTAAGGTTCGTGTTATTTTTGATAAATTGGGCAACTGGTATTTGTACATTCAGATTTGTATCACCCATTAATTTTAAAAATTTGTTGTAGTCACTCATATTCATGAAATTTATAATGTGCTTAGTAGTCTCTTCAAATAATGCTTTCCGCGATTTTTCGTAAAAGGGGCATTCAATCATGAAATGGTACTCATCTTCTACTTTGTTATTTGAACACAGTTCGCAGATAAATAAAAGGTAACTCCTTGCAGTTATTGATAGCGCATATAAAGAGAACAAAAAGCCAAGATTTATTAATGGACAACTGTTCATTAACGGTAAACTTTATCGCAAATATTGAATATGTAGATATTCTTGCAATTCCTTTTCAGTGAGTCCAATTATGGTGACTTAGGGAGTCACTAATTATAAAGTCTTTCTAGTGAGTCCAATTATGGTGACTTAGGGAGTCACTAATTATACAGTTGGTACTAATTTCCATGGAGTGGAATTCCCAGAAACACCGGAAAGTGGTCATGGAAACTTTTGAAACGCAATTTAAACTACAAATTGTGAAATTTATAAAAAGGATATTATCATGACTTCGCGATCGAAATACTATTTTGTATAAATTTGCGTTTTATTGAACGGGTCATTGTGTTCGCCAAGGAAAAAAACGTACAAAATGATGTGTTATTAAAAAAAAATCCACACATCCCAATAAGTATGTTTGAATATATCTGTCATGGTAAATGTATGATTTTGGATTACAATATTATCGCTGTTTTTTCATTTTCCTCCTGTTCCGCGGCACCACGGTTACTAAAAAACTTGTTTAGTAACCGTGGCGGCACTGATACGAGTATATCAACAACAGCGCCCTCTATATAACGAAATAAATACGCCCGTTTTAATTCTTTCGATGTAAACATACTCTCCCACGAACATAGTGGGAGACTGTCACCTTTACAAAAACGGTCTCCAATCGAACAAATCTTTTCGTAAGGGTTAGGAAAGTCGCTAAACCTGACGACATTTGCCGTTATATCGTGCAACTAGCGATGGTCAGGTGATCACACGCCTCGCTGAATTGATCACATGACATTGTCACCTGATCGCTAAGACCGCTCTCTAATGGAACGAACGGCCGGAATGGAATGGAATGGCTGGAGCTCGGTCTATTCGGGCATGGAGGCGATGACCAAACAAATGAACCCTGGCTGGCAAAAATGTCCCGTCTCCAATCTGTTTGAAATAAAATCCTGTTTAAAACGTTATGGTGGCCTAATGAATATTCATAACATGGCTCTGGGTGCCATGACACTTTTTTTTTTATTTTCCCTCAGCACACAGCAAAAACTCAACAACGATGAACGATCAACTTAGTTAGAAAGTCTACTGATGGTTGTAGAAGCCGAAAATTTGCTTACAGTTAGGCCCAGCAAAAAATGTCCAGGTACGTCCTGGCTTTACCACGGAATTTTATAAAGTATAAGGGCCTGTCATGCCATAGGGATTTAACGACGTATACGTTGCTAGTAGCGGTAATATATAGTGACGTGTATATTGGCCCCACCCCATCCCCGCCCCCATGGGAGACCGTGGAAGTATGTGCTACAAACATTTTCCAAACTCAAAAATAACACTTCAACTTACGAAATTAATCGTTATTTGTGCGCAATATATATCTGCCAAAACCAAAATATTAAAGATGTTCTAAATAAAAACCACTAGTCGTCATTAGGTTATGAATTACGGCGTTGTAAAATTCCATGTTAACTATAATTATAGCTGTTAATATTTGTTGAAAGCGGACGTAATTGTATTTTACTTAGAAAACTGTGAATCGCCGATTCATCGTTTTATAAAGTTGCACAATCACGATGTAATTAATTACGGCGTATGAGTTATTATTTCAGTTCATTTTTATTGGGAAATAATTGTTATTCGAATCAGAGAAAGATATTAGAACACAAGTCATGCGATATTTTACGTCAACAATGCAACGTGACACAGCAATTATTTACGGCTCGTAATTTTGTGAAATCTACGCAAATGCGTTCATGGAGACAGTATTATTACGTGACTTGGGGGAAGTTGCTGCCGCTTATTTGAACTTCGGGCCCAGAATTTACAGGGACGCAAAGTTCCGTTTTGACAGCAAGGCACAAGTTTTTATTTCAATGCGATCCACTATTATAATTCTTTTTCATTATCAGAAAATAATTGTTTATATTAAAATCAGTGCTAGCTATAACGCAAGTCGTCCTATGTTTGCAACGGCAAAGCAACGTCACACAACAAATATTTCTGACTAGCAATTGTGTGAAATCGACGCTTTGATAAATAAAGGACTATTTACACGTCACTAAGAAATATGTCAGCACAAACCTTGCTATTAAATAAATAAATAAATAAATAAATAAATAAATAAATAAATAAATAAATAAATAAATAAATAAATAAATACATAAATAAATAAATAAATAAATAAATAAATAAATAAATAAATAAATAAATAAATAAATAAATAAATAAATAAATAAATAAATAAATAAATAAATAAATAAATAATGTCACAAAAATGTAAATTGTATTTACGTTTTAGGATGCTGTATACGTTTTTGGTATTGATTTTCTAAACTGATGTTTTCATATAAAATATTTACCGAACCACACAAATTTATATATTGATGGAAAACCTATTTCTATTTTTGAGTTTAAACAATGGGTTTTCAATTTGTTCCAGTCTGCTGGCGAAAACGAGGCGCCGCCAATTAAATAAAGTAAGAACAACCGTATATACTGTATTATTATTATTTATTGGTGTTAGTCCCATGTGTATTTCTTTCCCTGCACATCCCTTTTTGTGGTGATATACTTTCACCAAACGATCCCCACCCCTGATGACAGAAGAGCTGAAGAGAAGATAAAATGAGATAAGCTACCAAAGTACTAGTAGTATATTTTTTGATCTGCATTGAAGATAAGCTTACTGCTTACATGTACTCTTAACAGAGGCGGTGGCACAACATTTTGCATGGGGGGGGGTCTGATTACCACCCCATGTGCCCCGTAGGCGCAAGTGCTCGCGCATTTGTTCGGGGGTGGTGGTGACCGCCTCCGCCCTCAGGCTCCGGTGCCGCCGCAACTGCTCTATCCCCAGTCTGAAAACGAACTACAATCTACTGTACCAATGCTCGTAGCGGGTAATTAAACTGTTGACACTTTGACAGAAAATATGCATGCCTATAATTAAATTACAGATTTTTAGTGCCAGTGAGCATGCGTGTGTCGTCAGTAATATTGAAATCAAAAAACGCAAAAAATTTGTTGTGGATTTTGTCGATTTAGTAATCTATTTAATAATGGAATACAATAAAACTTCCTTGCCAATTTCAGGTTGTTCTAACCACCAAATACATTTTGTATGACCGAGTTATGCCATTCAGTCATACATGGGAAAGATACTTACGCTACACTTATGCGTCCGTTGTGAAAACTGTAATGGATCACGTACAATATTATAGCACAAATTGTTCTTTAAAGTATAATATTAATATAAACATTGGAAAACTCAATTACACAATACGCAGACTTTTTTTGGACAAATTGTCCAAAATTATATACATTAATTCAACCAGCCAAGCAATTTTAACACTTTGAATTTTCCAAAATGAAATATTTGCCATTGTTTTAATATTTTTACAAGGAGAACAGAAACCCTGAGTACGTTCATATGTCCGCGACACGAACGTCACAACAATTTAAGGTTAGCCCGAACCAAATACAACTCATCCGAAATGAACTCACGCAACCGAGTAACAGACTATATATAATCGTGGTTACGTACTCATAATATATTTTTCTTTACCTTATAGTTTAGAGACAACATTTTCGCCACCAAAGTTTATATCTGATTCGAACTGAATTTCACTAGAAATTTTAAAACTCTGGTTATCTTATTCCATGAGAAACGTCATCTCAATGAACAGACTTGAACATAGTCGAAAGTATTTCAATAGGTAGATAATAGTTGTGAGTATTGATGAGTTTGGTAACGGTGAAGATAGTTACATGGTCACTAATGTATTTGATTACGTAATAAATAGACCGTCGATTACTTGTAACGGGAAAACAATGGGAGTGTGAGGTTGTTACGTTCAGTAAGGAAAATGTATGGACATGATCCACAAGATCGTAATCGTTATCACCACTTTTTACATTAAAATTGATGACACGTTACCCTAGATTGAAATCGAAAACACCGGTCTTTTTTACGTTCAACAACAACCCCGATATTATGTTGAAATCGACAACGCCATACCCTAGATTGAAATCAACAACACCGGCATTTTTTTACGTTGAAATCTACATCGCCGGTATTTTTTACGTTAAAATGGACAACACCGATACCCTAGATCGAAATGGACAACACAGGTATTTTTTAGGCCGAATACTAAATCGAGAAAAAAACAATATTTTTACACCATGTATAATAAATAAAAAACATTGAAATCTCAACCAAATCACTGTGACCGTATAGCATTGTCCCACTAATACAGCTGATTGACACATTCATAAGCGTTTCCATACCTGGATAGGGCACAGTCCCTCTGTTAGAAACAGATTTCTGAGTTTAGCATATTTGGGGATACCATACCATATTCTTTTATCTTGCATTACGTCACTGTAGTTTATAGCCAATCACGTTAATGTAACTTGAGATTTCCCGCCAGAATGTGAACTTGACACATGTGTGGGTCAAGGCTAACACGAGGCAGTAGTGTTTACATCTCGTAATAAAGTAGTCATCCTTTCAACTTGAAGTAACAGGCTTGTTGTCTGACTGTGTATACCTATACACCACCCCACCCTCAACAATGAGGGGACTGCGAATAAGAGGACTGTGCATATACAGGGAAGTCTCACAAAGGCTCATTTCCGTTATTTCACAATACTTTAATTTTCCTGAATGGCACGGAATTCTCTTTTAAACATCTTTTTTTTTTCTACTTTGTGGTCACTGATGATGCCTCCCTTGGAAACTTTCAATTTTGGATACTAGTACCATGCTACAAACAAATTCTTAAAATTATGCAAAATAGTGAATACTGATTTTGTTAAAAGCATTTTGCATTTATTTATATTAATGTAAAGATGTTCTGTGGAGAATTAAAAACAGTTTTTTATACAAAATGTAATATTGAAATTGTATTTTGTCCAAAGAATATACATTGTAATATTAAATATGAAAATATTCCTCTATTTCTGACCCGAATACAGAAGCTTTACAAAGTCTCATCTATTCTAGAAGTTTATATATAAGTAAATTCAAAGAGGTATGTTCCAGTTTTACACATTTTGTAAATACTGTAAAATACTTTATTTTCCCTTAGAACTAATTTTCGCTGAAGGAATAAATCAGTGAAAATAAAATCAAGCTAATATACTTTTTTTCCTATGTTTTACATTCAACTCATAAACAAGTCATTGTAAATGACACAGTCCCCGTTAAATTTTTGAAAGTTCCTCTTTGTGCTTATCATATTAAAGCGGAGAGGTTGTCGCGAGCGTGTCCTTGAAACTTTAGTTCCAAGTGGCGTATACAACAGATTGTTTATTTACATCAAAACATGTGTTCCGTGTAGTAGTAATATGACCAAAAATAAAAACAGCCGTTATTCGGCCATCTTTGATTTGATTATGAAACACACTGATATGTGTGATGTATGTGCCGAATACGAATGAAAATGGTACATAAATTGTGGAAATGTAGTAAGGCCAAAAAGTCAGATGGCTGTCAATCGACCATCCTTGACCAGATTTTGAAGCACGTCCAAGACACCGCATAAAAAAACAAACAAGATGCCTGCCAGTCGACCATCTTTGATCCAATTGCGAAATAAATCGTCATGGACATGTATCCAAACATGTATAATCTATGTACCAAGTTTGAATGACAACTGACAAAGCATGTCCAAAATACAACATTTTCAAAAAACAAGATGGCTGCCAGTTGGCCATTTTGAATCAAATCGCTAAACCACTGCATGTGCATATGTCCCACATAAAGTACTAGGCACATGCAAAGAATGAACGGAATCGGTCCAAGGCATTCTGAGATATGACTCCGGACGGACGCACAGACGCACGGACGAACGGAGACCGAATTTTAAGTCCCCATTTTCGGACTTCGTTCGACTGAAGACTAATAAATTCCATTCAAAACACCAAAAAAGTCTTTTCAGCGAAAATTAATTCCAGCTAAAATAAAGTATTTTACAGTATTTAACATTTCACAAACAAAGCAATTTGTACAAAGCCAAAACATACAATGTTAAAGCCAAGAACTTCAAACTATACTGGAATATTCTATCAAAATTACTGTAACGCTCAACTTTTATTTGTGTGTGCTTCTTCTCCATCTTTGTTCATAAACATTTCATTTTTGTTTGTTTTTCTCTGTGATGTAACTTGTTTATAAATAATAATAATTAAGAGGAGCATATCTATTTCACACCTTATTTTTAGCCCAATGCAATAGAATTTATGTTTATGCTAATGGGGCTATTTTTCTTCTCAAAAATATTGACTTATGTAAATTAGATTATATTGTTATGCAAAGTGAGTCACCATGATGTCAAAAATTGCTGGTAAGAAGACTGCATAGTAATAGAAGAGTAATTTCATACACTGACTGCGCAAAATAATTTTTTTTGTAGCAACAAGTTAGTTAACGAATACCCCCCTCAGGATAAGTGGGGACAAGGACATTGTCCTCGGGTAAACAAAAAATTATTTATCCCTTCCCCCATTTCCCCCACCCTGTCTTTATTTTTTTTCTTGAAATCATTTCTGAAACATCAGCGCATATGCATAAACTGAGAAACTGTTATTTTTGATGGTTTCTTTAACCAGAATTATCCAGAGACTCCAGGGCTGCTGGGAGTATCAATGCCTCAAATTAACTACCCTGTATGTGATGGGTTTCCTTTCTGTCTCTATTTTGAATTACCGGGGAGCACAAAATGAACCAGAACCACTACAACATACAAAGAATTGTGGGTAACCCTGAAAATGAGAAGAAGCCTTAAACTTGACCCCTAAAGGTCACACATCCTGGTACTTTCTCGGGTATTGTTGCCAACATTTGTGACCCCATTTAAAATACAAAATCCCAACTTGGGGAAAAGATGTACAAGATATATTACCAGCCTACTCTGTTAAAAAAAACCTTTTCAATGTGAAATTTACAGAGGATTCAAGTTGCCACAACTCCATTCATAAAGGTGTATGATGAAAGAAACTCAGCTTACATGAACACAAAATTATTTACATTTTCTAATACAAGTATTTACAGTTAATAATTTGATTCAATCATTTTTACACTCGCCAACAATGTCTGTTATAATTTTATTTTGAAAATCTTGTGATGTGTTGCTGAACAGCATCATCTTTTTCTGGATGGTTAAACTGGCTGTTCAGTAGTTCATGTCATGTGCTGAGATGTGGCAGGGTAATCTGTCCTCTCATACATTGATCCATCTCCACATACACTGTTGAAATAAACAAAATACTATGTTAGGTATTGGGTTTTCTTTAAATGTTTTTTTTGTAGATATTTTTTTTCACAATCCACTTTTTAAGAGTCAGTCCCTCAGGCCAGGAAACAAATGTTGGTCAATTTTTTTTTCAAAATCAATGTGTGTGAGCAAATTTTCATTCTGAAATTGTCATGAAAACAGATTTTTCTTTTATTTTTTTTCAAAAATTCTAGGAAAAATCAGAAAATTGTGACTTATGTTTTAAACATGCAAGTCAACATTTTTTTTAAGAATATTTTTTTTCTGTGCATTTTCTACATGCATTTTCCATTTTGTATTTGTGAGCACTTCTGAGTATATTTACAAATGGTTTATTAGTCATCGTCAGAAGAAGTCTTAAATACGAAGGGGGCTTATGTTTTGAATTTCTGTCAGTCAGTCCATCTGTGCATGCAACCGTCCGTTGTCATTTCTAGGACATGCCTGAACTGATTTAGTTCAAAGTACATATGCACCTCAGTTTGTTTTTTGTCATTCAAACATGGCATTGACATCACTCATGGTGGGTTACTATGGTGAAAGATGTACTTCCAAAATAGCAAATACGGTAACAGAAGAAATATCCATTAACTCATTATTGAAATGTAGGTCTTCCAACAGACTGGACTCAAACACACTGCTATCAGATTTATCAGAGTTGTCAGATCAAATGTCACTAGTTATGGATATTTCATGTGAGGTCATGTGAAACAAGCGTCCAAGCTTGCATATACAGTCCATAAAGGTTTTATCATATACCTTACAGTGTGATTTAGAATGACATGTTTTGTTTTAATTGATGAAAGCCAGGAGTGCTGGGCTAAGTGTGATACAGAAAATTATTGCCCTGGTCTGAGGGTGCACTTCCCATAGCCTTATGAGGCAGGGCAATACAAGGTATGTGATGTTTTAAAACATGTTTGGTAACCAACATAAAATACTAAAAACAACAAAATGTTATTTAAAATACACACAAACAAATTAAATATAATGTATGTATTTTAACAAAAATACAAACATTTTTTTGGAAAACTTGTATTATTTAGAACCATACTTTTATTATTTGTTTTTGGTCATGCTTGTATGGATATTGATCTGGTACTTGTTACTGTCTGGCAGTCAATATATCTTGTGTGTACAACCTGGTGTAAAGAAATGAGAGATTTTACAAATAGCGCCCACACACTATTTCACAAAAATGTTGCATACAATAATAAATTGGTCTACACACAACAGACAAATAAGTGTTTTAATATTTTATAAAATAAAATTACATGATTGGGAAATAATATGAAATATACTACTACGGTAACTTACCTTTGAACACATTATGATTGGGATCATCTGCACAGCACATTCACTGTTGTGAGGTTTGGTGATAGTTAACACGTCTACTTCTGTGGAACGTACCAGTATGCTGTAGTCAGATCTGGTTGCTATGACAACTAAATGCTGCAATATCTATTTGCCGCTTTCACCTTCACATCATATGCCAGTTTGGGTCACTAGGATATGCACACAGTGTACTTGATAGTCTACAACAAATAAATCAAAATACAATAATAATAGTGTTACTCATGAAACTCATGAATAAAGATTTTCTATCAATGTGAGTTGTACGTTGACTCCCAAAGTAACATTGGCGCAGTGTTCCCCAGTGTTCCTATCAAAGAGGCTTGGCTCTGAATATTATATATTTTTTAAATGAAAATCAAAAAAATGTAAGAATGTGCAAAAGTGATGGTGAATTAACCACATGAAATAAACACACATGTTGGCCAGCTCAAACTTTGACAAAACTGAGGTAAACGAGACACACCTACTGTCGAGGGACTGCACCTAGAGAAAACACTGGTAAAAATACCAAGATTAGAAACACACAAATTCACATGGAATAAATCCAGAGGTACACAGCTGCAAAGTAGTAAAAACAAGATCATATGTTCGTCTCACCTTTGACCTAGGTGATAGACACCCCCAATATAAAAAAAATTCTTTGGTTCATGCAACCCATTTAAAATTGACGGCTATGATTGGCTGATTAGTGATATGAGACCTTAAGAGAAATAAAAAGGTTGAATAATTCACTCATCACTCCTGTGTGTGATAGAACAACATTACAACATCATTTCTGTAAACAATTCAAATATATTGGTGGCGGTAAACATTTCACATTCCCTGTAAAAGAGATGTACCATATGGCAAAGTGTCCTTGTACCTGAAATTCTAAACAGGAATGGATGTTTCAATAAATAAAATAAAAGAGTGTAATATTATTCTGTATAGAATAAACCAACTTTGGTCACTGCTTGTATTTTTATTTCCAAAATTATATACTAAATATAATAAAATTTTACCATTTTGGTCAGATCTCTAGAGATGAATAAATTAAATTTGTCAACTTTGTGTACATACAGACAGGACATTTAAAAGCAGTTTTCATGAATTTATTGGAACTCAAAATAAAGTAAGTCATGGCATGCAGCAAAAAAAAATAATTACCACGAGACCAGATTTTGTAGGGATCCTCAGTCAAAATGGAATTGCCAAAATCAAATTCAAATCAGCTTGTTGACTGCTGGGGTGGTCGGTGTTCAAAAAATAAATTAAGTGACTGTATAAGTGACTTATGGCACAAATAATCAAAGAAAGCTTAGAAAGAACTCCCATGTGCTGAGAGTATTGGAGACACATTAAATATAATTCGAAATTACTTAGCTGAAAACTAATTATGCAAATCAGAAAATTAATATGACCAGATTTGAGTGTAAAACTAATGAGGTCTGTGCAATGTAACAGAAAATCTATGTTTCCAAGTTTAATTGAAATGTGATTAGAACCAAAAAATTATGAATTATTATGCTTATTAGGGAACTAATATGAACAGATTTTTACCCCAAACTAATTAGGTTTGTACATTGTCCTAGAGCATCTTTGTACTAAGTTTCATTGAAATGGAATAATTAGTACTTTAGATATCAGTGTGAAAGCTTAAAATTGGTTAATTATGCAAATTAGTAATTAATATGTACAGATTTTAACCCACAATTATCCAGGTCTGTCTATTGTCCTACAGCATCCATGTACATTCATTGATATGTGA
>NW_003132711.1:0-44789 GCF_000003605.2 Saccoglossus kowalevskii
AGTTCATCAATATGCTACCTGACACAGTGGTTGTGAAGATGTTATTGATAGTGTCATATTGACATGCTACCTGACGCAGTGGTTGTAAATATGTTATTGGTACTGTCATAGAGACATGCTATCTGACACAGTGGTTGTAAATATGTTATAAGTACTGTCATAGAGACATGCTATCTGACACAGTTGTTGTGAAGATGTTATTGGTAGTGTCATAGAGACATGCTATCTGACACAGTTGTTGTGAAGATGTTATTGTAGTGTCATAGAGACATGCTACCTGACACAGTGGCTGTGAAGATGTTATTGGTAGAGTCATAGAGACATGCTACCTGACACAGTGGTTGCGATGATGTTATTGGTAGTGCCATAGAGACATGCTATCTGACACTGTTGTTGTGAAGATGTTATTGGTAGTGCCATAGAGACTGACACAGTGGTTGTGAAGATGTTATCGGAAGTGTTATATAGACATAATATCTGACACAGTTGTTACAAAGGCGTTATTGGTAGTGTCATAGAGACATGCTATCTGACACAGTGGTTGTGAAGATATTATTGGTAGTGTCATAGAGACATACTATCTGACACAGTTGTTGTGAAGATGTTATTGGTAGTGTCATAGAGACATACTATCTGACACAGTTGCTGTGAAGATGTTAATGGTAGTGTCGTAGAGACATGCTACCTGACACAGTGGTTGTGAAGATGTTATTGGTACTGTCATAGAGACATGCTACCTGACACAGTGGTTGTGAAGATGTTATTGGTAGTGTCATAGAGACATGCTACCTGACACAGTGGTTGTGAAGATGTTATTGGTACTGTCATAGAGACATGCTACCTGACACAGTGGTTGTGAAGATGTTATTGGTTGTGTCATATAGACATGCTACCTGACACAGTGGTTGTGAAGATGTTATTGATAGTGTCATATAGACATGCTACCTGACACAGTGGTTGTGAAGATGTTATTGATAGTGTCATATAGACATGCTACCTCACACAGTGGTTGTGAAGATGTTATTGGTAGTGTCATAGAGACATGCTACCTGACACAGTGGTTGTGATGATGTTATTGGTAGGGTCATAGAGACATGCTATCTGACACAGTGGTTGTGAAGATGGTATTGGTAGTGTCATAGAGACATGCTATCTGACACAGTGGTTGTAAAGATGTTATCGGAAGTGTTATATAGACATAATATCTGACACCGTTGTTATAAAAATATTATTGGTAGTATCATAGAGACATGCTATCTGACACAGTGGTTGTAAAGATGTTATCGGAAGTGTTATATAGACATAATATCTGACACCGTTGTTATAAAATGTTATTGGTAGTGTCATAGAGACATGCTATCTGACCGGGTTGTTGTGAAAATGTTATTGGTAGTGTCATAAAGACACGCTATATGACACAGTTGTTGTGAAGATGTTATTGGTAGTGTCATAGAGACATACTATCTGACACAGTTGTTGTGAAGATGTTATTGGTAGTGTCATAGAGACATACTATCTGACACAGTTGTTGTGAAGATGTTATTGGTAGTGTCATAGAGACATGCTATCTAACACAGTTGTTGTGAAGATGTTATTGGTAGTGTCATAGAGACATGCTATCTGACACAGTGGTTGCCAAGATGTTATTGGTAGTGTCATAGAGACATGCTATCTGACACAGTGGTTGTCAAGATGTTATTGGTAGTGTCATAGAGACATGCTATCTGACACAGTGGTTGTAAAGATGTTATGGGTAGTGTCATAGAGACATGCTACCTGACACAGTGGTTGTAAATATGTTATTAGTACTGTCATAGAGACATGCTATCTAACACAGTGCTTGTGAAAATGTTATTGGTAGAGTCATAGAGACATGCTATCTGACACAGTGGTTGTGAAGATGTTATTGGTTGTGTCATAAAGACATGCTACCTGACACAGTTGTTGTGAAGATGTTATTGGTAGTGTCATAGAGACATGCTATCTGACACAGTTGTTGCGAAGATGTTATTGTAGTGCCATAGACACATGCTATCTGACACAGTGGTTGTCAAGATGGTATTGGTAGTGTCATAGAGACATGCTATCTGACACAGTTGTTGCGAAGATGTTATTGTAGTGCCATAGACGCATGCTATCTGACACAGTGGTTGTCAAGGTGTTATTGGTAGTGTCATAGAGACATACTATCTGACACAGTTGTTGTGAAGATGTTATTGGTAGTGTCATAAAGACATGCTATCTGACACAGTGGTTGTGAAGATGTTATTGGTAGTGTCATAGAGACATGCTATCTGACACAGTGGTTGTCAAGGTGTTATTGGTAGTGTCATACAGACATGCTATCTGACACAGTGGTTGTCAAGGTGTTATTGGTAGTGTCATAGAGACATGCTGTCTGACACAGTTGTTGCGAGGATGTTATTGGTAGTGCCATAGAGACGTGCTATCTGACACTGTTGTTGTGAAGATGTTATTGGTAGTGCCATAGAGACTGACACAGTGGTTTTGAAGATGTTATTGGTAGTGTCATAGAGACATGCTACCTGACACTGGTTGTGCAGATGTTATTGGTAGTGTCATAAAAGACATGCTTCCTGACATAGTGGTTATGAAGATGTTATTGATAGTGTCATATAGACATGCTACCTGACACAGTGGTTGTGAAAATGTTATTGGTAGTGTCATAAAGACACGCTACATGACACAGTTGTTGTGAAGATGTTATTGGTAGTGTCATAGAGACATGCTATCTAACACAGTTGTGGTGAAGATGTTATTGGTAGTGTCATAGAGACATACTATCTGACACAGTTGTTGTGAAGATGTTATTGGTAGTGTCATAGAGACATACTATCTGACACAGTTGTTGTGAAGATGCTATTGGTAGTGTCATAGAGACATGCTATCTAACACAGTTGTTGTGAAGATGTTAATGGTAGTGTCATAGAGACATGCTATCTGACACAGTGGTTGTGAAGATGTTATTGGTAGTGTCATAGAGACATACTATCTGACACAGTTGTTGTGAAGATGTTATTGGTAGTGTCATAGAGACATACTATCTGACACAGTTGTTGTGAAGATGTTATTGGTAGTGTCATAGAGACATGCTATCTAATGCAGTGCTTGTGAAAATGTTATTGGTAGTGTCATAGAGACATGCTATCTGACACAGTGGTTGTAAAGATGTTATGGGTAGTGTCATAGAGACATGCTACCTGACACAGTGGTTGTAAATATGTTATTAGTACTGTCATAGAGACATGCTATCTGACACAGTGGTTGTAATGATGTTATTGGTAGTGTCATAGAGACATGCTATCTGACACAGTGGTTGTAAAGATGTTATGGGTAGTGTCATAGAGACATGCTACCTGACACAGTGGTTGTAAATATGTTATTAGTACTGTCATAGAGACATGCTATCTGACACAGTTGTTGTGAAGATGTTATTGGTAGTGTCATAAAGACATGCTACCTGACACAGTTGTTGTGAAGATGTTATTGGTAGTGTCATAGAGACATGCTATCTGACACAGTTGTTGGGAAGATGTTATTGTAGTGCCATAGACACATGCTATCTGACACAGTTGTTGTGAAGATGTTATTGGTAGTGTCATAGAGACATACTATCTGACACAGTTGTAAAGATGTTATTGGTAGTGTCATAGAGATATGCTACCTGACACAGTGGTTGTGAAGATGTTATTGATAGTGTCATATAGACATGCTACCTGACGCAGTGGTTGTAAATATGTTATTAGTACTGTCATAGAGACATGCTATCTGACACAGTGGTTGTAAATATGTTATTAGTACTGTCATAGAGACATGCTATCTGACACAGTTGTTGTGAAGATGTTATTGGTAGTGTCATAGAGACAGGCTATCTGACACAGTTGTTGTGAAGATGTTATTGTAGTATCATAGAGACATGCTACCTGACACAGTGGTTGTGAAGATGTTATTGGTAGAGTCATAGAGACATGCTACCTGACACAGTGGTTGCGATGATGTTATTGGTAGTGCCATAAAGACATGCTATCTGACACTGTTGTTGTGAAGATGTTATTGGTAGTGCCATAGAGACATGCTATCTAACACAGTGGTTGTGAAGATGTTATTGGTAGTGTCATAGAGACATGCTACCTGACACAGTGGTTGTGAAGATGTTATTGGTAGAGTCATAGAGACATGCTACCTGACACAGTTGTTGTGAAGATGTTATTGGTAGTGTCATAGAGACATGCTATCTAACACAGTTGTTGTGAAGATGTTATTGGTAGTGTCATAGAGACATGCTATCTGACACAGTGGTTGTCAAGATGTTATTGGTAGTGTCATAGAGACATGCTATCTGACACAGTGGTTGTCAAGATGTTATTGGTAGTGTCATAGAGACATGCTATCTGACACAGTGGTTGTCAAGATGTTATTGGTAGTGTCATAGAGACATGCTATCTGACACAGTGGTTGTCAAGATGTTATTGGTAGAGTCATAGAGACATGCTATCTGACACAGTTGTTGTGAAGATGTTATTGGTAGTGTCATAGAGACATACTATCTGACACAGTTGTTGTGAAGATGTTATTGGTAGTGTCATAGAGACATGCTATCTAACGCAGTGTTTGTGAAAATGTTATTGGTAGTGTCATAGAGACATGCTATCTGACACAGTGGTTGTAAAGATGTTATGGGTAGTGTCATAGAGACATGCTACCTGACACAGTGGTTGTAAATATGTTATTAGTACTGTCATAGAGACATGCTATCTAACACAGTGCTTGTGAAAATGTTATTGGTAGAGTCATAGAGACATGCTATCTGACACAGTGGTTGTGAAGATGTTATTGGTAGTGTCATAAAGACATGCTACCTGACACAGTTGTTGTGAAGATGTTATTGGTAGTGTCATAGAGACATGCTATCTGACACAGTTGTTGCGAAGATGTTATTGTAGTGCCATAGACACATGCTATCTGACACAGTGGTTGTCAAGATGGTATTGGTAGTGTCATAGAGACATGCTATCTGACACAGTTGTTGCGAAGATGTTATTGTAGTGCCATAGACACATGCTATCTGACACAGTGGTTGTCAAGGTGTTATTGGTAGTGTCATAGAGACATACTATCTGACACAGTGGTTGTGAAGATGTTATTGGTAGTGTCATGAAGACATGCTATCTGACACAGTGGTTGTGAAGATGTTATTGGTAGTGTCATAGAGACATGCTATCTGACACAGTGGTTGTGAAGATGTTATTGGTAGTGTCATAGAGACATACTATCTGACACAGTTGTTGTGAAGATGTTATTGGTAGTGTCATAGAGACATGCTATCTAACGCAGTGCTTGTGAAAATGTTATTGGTAGTGTCATAGAGACATGCTATCTGACACAGTGGTTGTAAAGATGTTATGGGTAGTGTCATAGAGACATGCTACCTGACACAGTGGTTGTAAATATGTTATTAGTACTGTCATAGAGACATGCTATCAAACACAGTGCTTGTGAAAATGTTATTGGTAGAGTCATAGAGACATGCTATCTGACACAGTGGTTGTGAAGATGTTATTGGTAGTGTCATAAAGACATGCTACCTGACACAGTTGTTGTGAAGATGTTATTGGTAGTGTCATAGAGACATGCTATCTGACACAGTTGTTGCGAAGATGTTATTGTAGTGCCATAGACACATGCTATCTGACACAGTGGTTGTCAAGATGGTATTGGTAGTGTCATAGAGACATGCTATCTGACACAGTTGTTGCGAAGATGTTATTGTAGTGCCATAGACACATGCTATCTGACACAGTGGTTGTCAAGGTGTTATTGGTAGTGTCATAGAGACATACTATCTGACACAGTTGTTGTGAAGATGTTATTGGTAGTGTCATAAAGACATGCTATCTGACACAGTGGTTGTGAAGATGTTATTGGTAGTGTCATAGAGACATGCTATCTGACACAGTGGTTGTTAAGGTGTTATTGGTAGTGTCATAGAGACATGCTATCTGACACAGTGGTTGTCAAGGTGTTATTGGTAGTGTCATAGAGACATGCTGTCTGACACAGTTGTTGCGAGGATGTTATTGGTAGTGCCATAGAGACGTGCTATCTGACACTGTTGTTGTGAAGATGTTATTGGTAGTGCCATAGAGACTGACACAGTGGTTTTGAAGATGTTATTGGTAGTGTCATAGAGACATGCTACCTGACACTGGTTGTGCAGATGTTATTGGTAGTGTCATAAAGACATGCTTCCTGACACAGTGGTTATGAAGGTGTTATTGGTAGTACCATAGAGACATGCTACCTGACACAGTGGTTGTAAAGATGTTATCGGAAGTGTTATATAGACATAATATCTGACACCGTTGTTATAAAGACGTTATTGGTAGTGTCATAGAGACATGCTATCCGACACAGTTGTTGTGAAAATGTTATTGGTAGTGCCATAGAGACATGCTTTCTGACACAGTTTTTGTGAAGATGTTATTGGTAGTGTCATGGAGACATGCTATCTGACACAGTTGTTGTGAAGATGTTATTGGTAGTGTCATAGAGACATGCTATCTAACACAGAGCTTGTGAAAATGTTATTGGTAGTGTCATAGAGACATTCTATCTGACACAGTGGTTGTGAAAATGTTATTGGTAGTGTCATAGAGACATGCTATCTGACACAGTGGTTGTGAAGATGTTAATGGTAGTGTCATATAGACATGCTACCTGACACAGTGGTTGTGAAGATGTTATTGATAGTGTCATATAGACATGCTACCTGACACAGTGGTTGTGAAGATGTTATTGATAGTGTCATAAAGACATGCTATCTGACACAGTTGTAAAGATGTTATTGGTAGTGTCATGGAAACATGCTACCTGACACAGTGGTTGTGAAGATGTTATTGGTAGAGTCATAGAGACATGCTACCTGACACAGTGGTTGCGATGATGTTATTGGTAGTGCCATAGAGACATGCTATATGACACTGTTGTTGTGAAGATGTTATTGGTAGTGCCATAGAGACTGACACAGTGGTTGTGAAGATGTTATCGGAAGTGTTATATAGACATAATATCTGACACAGTTGTTATAAAGACATTATTGGAAGTGTCATAGAGACATGCTACCTGACACAGTGGTTGTGAAGGTGTTATTGGTAGTGCCATAGAGACATGCTACCTGACACAGTTGTTGTAACGATGTTATTGGTAGTATCATAGAGACATGCTATCAGACACAGTTGCTGTGAAGATGTTAATGGTAGTGTCGTAGAGACATGCTACCTGACACAGTGGTTGTGAAGATGTTATTGGTACTGTCATAGAGACATGCTACCTGACACAGTGGTTGTGAAGATGTTATTGGTAGTGTCATATAGACATGCTACCTGACACAGTTGCTGTGAAGATGTTAATGGTAGTGTCGTAGAGACATGCTACCTGACACAGTGGTTGTGAAGATGTTATTGGTACTGTCATAGAGACATGCTACCTGACACAGTGGTTGTGAAGATGTTATTGGTAGTGTCATATAGACATGCTACCTGACACAGTGGTTGTGAAGATGTTATTGATAGGTGTCATATAGACATGCTATCTGACACAGTGGTTGTAAAAATGTTATTGGTAGTGTCATAGAGACATGCTACCTGACACATTGGTTGTGAAGATGTTATGATAGTGTCATAGAGACATGCTACCTCACACAGTGGTTGTGAAGATGTTATTGGTAGTGTCATAGAGACATGCTACCTGACACAGTGGTTGTGATGATGTTATTGGTAGGGTCATAGAGACATGCTACCTGACACAGTGGTTGTGAAGATGTTATTGGTAGTGTCATAAAGACATGCTACCTGACACAGTGGTTGTAAAAATGTTATCGGAAGTGTTATATAGACATAATATCTGACACCGTTGTTATAAAAATGTTATTGGTAGTGTCATAGAGACATGCTATCTGACACAGTGGTTGTAAAGATGTTATCGGAAGTGTTATATAGACATAATATCTGACACCGTTGTTATAAAATGTTATTGGTAGTGTCATAGAGACATGCTATCTGACCGGGTTGTTGTGAAAATGTTATTGGTAGTGTCATAAAGACACACTACATGACACAGTTGTTGTGAAGATGTTATTGGTAGTGTCATAGAGACATGCTATCTAACACAGTTGTTGTGAAGATTTTATTGGTAGTGTAATAGAGACATACTATCTGACACAGTTGTTGTGAAGATGTTATTGGTAGTGTCATAGAGACATACTATCTGACACAGTTGTTGTGAAGATGTTATTGGTAGTGTCATAGAGACATGCTATCTAACGCAGTGCTTGTGAAAATGTTATTGGTAGTGTCATAGAGACATGCTATCTGACACAGTGGTTGTAAAGATGTCATGGGTAGTGTCATAGAGACATGCTACCTGACACAGTGGTTGTAAATATGTTATTAGTACTGTCATAGAGACATGCTATCTGACACAGTGGTTGTAAAGATGTTATTGGTAGTGTCATAGAGACATGCTATCTGACACAGTGGTTGTAAAGATGTTATGGGTAGTGTCATAGAGACATGCTACCTGACACAGTGGTTGTAAATATGTTATTAGTACTGTCATAGAGACATGCTATCTGACACAGTTGTTGTGAAGATGTTATTGGTAGTGTCATAAAGACATGCTACCTGACACAGTTGTTGTGAAGATGTTATTGGTAGTGTCATAGAGACATGCTATCTGACACAGTTGTTGGGAAGATGTTATTGTAGTGCCATAGACACATGCTATCTGACACAGTGGTTTTGAAGATGTTATTGGTAGTGTCATAGAGACATGCTACCTGACACTGGTTGTGCAGATGTTATTGGTAGTGTCATAAAGACATGCTTCCTGACACAGTGGTTATGAAGGTGTTATTGGTAGTACCATAGAGACATGATACCTGACACAGTGGTTGTAAAGATGTTATCGGAAGTGTTATATAGACATAATATCTGACACAGTTGTTATAAAGATGTTATTGGTAGTGTCATAGAGACATGCTATCCGACACAGTTGTTGTGAAAATGTTATTGGTAGAGTCATAGAGACATGCTACCTGACACAGTTTTTGTGAAGATGTTATTGGTAGTGCCATAGAGACATGCTATCTGACACAGTGGTTGTCAAGATGTTATTGGCAGTGTCATAGAGACATGCTATCTGACACAGTGGTTGTCAAGGTGTTATTGGTAGTGTCATAGAGACATACTATCTGACACAGTTGTTGTGAAGATGTTATTGGTAGTGTCATAAAGACATGCTATCTGACACAGTGGTTGTGAAGATGTTATTGGTAGTGTCATAGAGACATGCTATCTGACACAGTGGTTGTCAAGGTGTTATTGGTAGTGTCATAGAGACATGCTATCTGACACAGTGGTTGTCAAGGTGTTATTGGTAGTGTCATAGAGACATGCTGTCTAACACAGTTGTTGTGAAGATGTTATTGGTAGTGCCATACAGACGTGCTATCTGACACTGTTGTTGTGAAGATGTTATTGGTAGTGCCATAGAGACTGACACAGTGGTTTTGAAGATGTTATTGGTAGTGTCATAGAGACATGCTACCTGACACTGGTTGTGCAGATGTTATTGGTAGTGTCATAAAGACATGCTTCCTGACACAGTGGTTATGAAGGTGTTATTGGTAGTACCATAGAGACATGATACCTGACACAGTGGTTGTAAAGATGTTATCGGAAGTGTTATATAGACATAATATCTGACACCGTTGTTATAAAGACGTTATTGGTAGTGTCATAGAGACATGCTATCCGACACAGTTGTTGTGAAAATGTTATTGGTAGTGCCATAGAGACATGCTTTCTGACACAGTTTTTGTGAAGATGTTATTGGTAGTGTCATGGAGACATGCTATCTGACACAGTGGTTGTCAAGATGTTATTGGCAGTGTCATAGAGACATGCTATCTGACACAGTGGTTGTCAAGGTGTTATTGGTAGTGTCATAGAGACATACTATCTGACACAGTTGTTGTGAAGATGTTATTGGTAGTGTCATAAAGACATGCTATCTGACACAGTGGTTGTGAAGATGTTATTGGTAGTGTCATAGAGACATGCTATCTGACACAGTGGTTGTCAAGGTGTTATTGGTAGTGTCATAGAGACATGCTATCTGACACAGTGGTTGTCAAGGTGTTATTGGTAGTGTCATAGAGACATGCTGTCTAACACAGTTGTTGTGAAGATGTTATTGGTAGTGCCATACAGACGTGCTATCTGACACTGTTGTTGTGAAGATGTTATTGGTAGTGCCATAGAGACTGACACAGTGGTTTTGAAGATGTTATTGGTAGTGTCATAGAGACATGCTACCTGACACTGGTTGTGCAGATGTTATTGGTAGTGTCATAAAGACATGCTTCCTGACACAGTGGTTATGAAGGTGTTATTGGTAGTACCATAGAGACATGCTACCTGACACAGTGGTTGTAAAGATGTTATCGGAAGTGTTATATAGACATAATATCTGACACCGTTGTTATAAAGACGTTATTGGTAGTGTCATAGAGACATGCTATCCGACACAGTTGTTGTGAAAATGTTATTGGTAGTGCCATAGAGACATGCTTTCTGACACAGTTTTTGTGAAGATGTTATTGGTAGTGTCATGGAGACATGCTATCTGACACAGTTGTTGTGAAAATGTTATTGGTAGTGTCATAGAGACATGCTACCTGACACAGTGGTTGTAAATATGTTATTAGTACTGTCATAGAGACATTCTATCTGACACATTTGTTCTGAATATATTATCTATAGTGTCATAGAGACATGCTACATGACACAGTTGTTGTGAAGATGTTATTGTAGTGCCATAGAGACATGCTATCTGACACAGTGGTTGTCAAGATGTTATTGGTAGTGACATAGAGACATGCTATCTGACACAGTGGTTGTGAAGATGTTATTGGTAGTGTCATAGAGACATGCTATCTAACACAGTTGTTGTGAAGATGTTATTGGTAGTGTCATAGAGACATGCTATCTGACACAGTGGTTGTGAAGATATTATTGGTAGTGTCATAGAGACATACTATCTGACACAGTTGTTGTGAAGATGTTATTGGTAGTGTCATAGAGACATACTATCTGACACAGTTGTTGTGAAGATGTTATTGGTAGTGTCATAGAGACATGCTATCTAACGCAGTGCTTGTGAAAATGTTATTGGTAGTGTCATAGAGACATGCTATCTAACGCAGTGCTTGTGAAAATGTTATTGGTAGTGTCATAGAGACATGCTATCTAACGCAGTGCTTGTGAAGATGTTATTGGTAGTGTCATAGAGACATGCTATCTAACGCACTGCTTGTGAAAATGTTATTGGTAGTGTCATAGAGACATGCTATCTGACACAGTGGTTGTAAAGATGTTATGGGTAGTGTCATACAGACATGCTACCTGACACAGTGGTTGTAAATATGTTATTATTACTGTCATACAGACATGCTATCTAATACAGTGCTTGTGAAAATGTTATTGGTAGAGTCATAGAGACATGCTATCTGACACAGTGGTTGTGAAGATGTTATTGGTAGTGTCATAAAGACATGCTACCTGACACAGTTGTTGTGAAGATGTTATTGGTAGTGTCATAGAGACATGCTATCTGACACAGTTGTTGCGAAGATGTTATTGTAGTGCCATAGACACATGCTATCTGACACAGTGGTTGTCAAGATGGTATTGGTAGTGTCATAGAGACATGCTATCTGACACAGTTGTTGCGAAGATGTTATTGTAGTGCCATAGACACATGCTATCTGACACAGTGGTTGTCAAGATGGTATTGGTAGTGTCATAGAGACATACTATCTGACACAGTTGTTGTGAAGATGTTATTGGTAGTGTCATAAAGACATGCTATCTGACACAGTGGTTGTCAAGATGTTATTGGCAGTGTCATAGAGACATGCTATCTGACACAGTGGTTGTCAAGGTGTTATTGGTAGTGTCATAGAGACATACTATCTGACACAGTTGTTGTGAAGATGTTATTGGTAGTGTCATAAAGACATGCTATCTGACACAGTGGTTGTGAAGATGTTATTGGTAGTGTCATAGAGACATGCTATCTGACACAGTGGTTGTCAAGGTGTTATTGGTAGTGTCATAGAGACATGCTATCTGACACAGTGGTTGTCAAGGTGTTATTGGTAGTGTCATAGAGACATGCTGTCTAACACAGTTGTTGTGAAGATGTTATTGGTAGTGCCATACAGACGTGCTATCTGACACTGTTGTTGTGAAGATGTTATTGGTAGTGCCATAGAGACTGACACAGTGGTTTTGAAGATGTTATTGGTAGTGTCATAGAGACATGCTACCTGACACTGGTTGTGCAGATGTTATTGGTAGTGTCATAAAGACATGCTTCCTGACACAGTGGTTATGAAGGTGTTATTGGTAGTACCATAGAGACATGCTACCTGACACAGTGGTTGTAAAGATGTTATCGGAAGTGTTATATAGACATAATATCTGACACCGTTGTTATAAAGACGTTATTGGTAGTGTCATAGAGACATGCTATCCGACACAGTTGTTGTGAAAATGTTATTGGTAGTGCCATAGAGACATGCTTTCTGACACAGTTTTTGTGAAGATGTTATTGGTAGTGTCATGGAGACATGCTATCTGACACAGTTGTTGTGAAGATGTTATTGGTAGTGTCATAGAGACATGCTATCTAACGCAGTGCTTGTGAAAATGTTATTGGTAGTGTCATAGAGACATGCTATCTGACACAGTGGTTGTAAAGATGTTATGGGTAGTGTCATAGAGACATGCTACCTGACACAGTGGTTGTAAATATGTTATTAGTACTGTCATAGAGACATGCTATCTAATACAGTGCTTGTGAAAATGTTATTGGTAGAGTCATAGAGACATGCTATCTGACACAGTGGTTGTGAAGATGTTATTGGTAGTGTCATAAAGACATGCTACCTGACACAGTTGTTGTGAAGATGTTATTGGTAGTGTCATAGAGACATGCTATCTGACACAGTTGTTGCGAAGATGTTATTGTAGTGCCATAGACACATGCTATCTGACACAGTGGTTGTCAAGATGGTATTGGTAGTGTCATAGAGACATGCTATCTGACACAGTTGTTGCGAAGATGTTATTGTAGTGCCATAGACACATGCTATCTGACACAGTGGTTGTCAAGATGGTATTGGTAGTGTCATAGAGACATACTATCTGACACAGTTGTTGTGAAGATGTTATTGGTAGTGTCATAAAGACATGCTATCTGACACAGTGGTTGTCAAGATGTTATTGGCAGTGTCATAGAGACATGCTATCTGACACAGTGGTTGTCAAGGTGTTATTGGTAGTGTCATAGAGACATACTATCTGACACAGTTGTTGTGAAGATGTTATTGGTAGTGTCATAAAGACATGCTATCTGACACAGTGGTTGTGAAGATGTTATTGGTAGTGTCATAGAGACATGCTATACGACACAGTTGTAAAGATGATATTAGTAGTGTCATAGAGATATCATATCATACACAGCGGTGGTGATGATGATATTGGCAGTATTATAGAGGCAAGATATTATACACAGCGGTGGTGAAGATGATATTGGTAGCGTCATAATGACATCATATTTTACACAGCGGTAGTGAAGATGATATTGGTAGTATCATCGAGACATCATATTTCACACAGCAGTTGTAAAGATGTTATTGGTAGTGTCATAGAGACATGCTATCTGACACAGTGGTTGTGAAGATGTTATTGGCAGTGTTATAGAGACATGCTATCTGACACAGTGGTTGTGAAGATGTTATTGGCAGTGTCATAGAGACATGCTATCTGACACAGTGCTTGTGAAGATCTTACTGGTAGTGTCATAGAGACATGCTACATGACACAGTGGTTGTGAAGATGTTATTGGTAGTGTCATGAAGACATGCTATCTGACACAGTGGTTGTGAAGATGTCATTGGTAGTGTCATAGAGACATGCTATCTGACACAGTGGTTGTGAAGATGTTATTGGTAGTTTCATAGAGACATGCTATCTGACACAGTGGTTGTGAAGATGTTATTGGTAGTGTCATAGAGACATGCTACATGACACAGTGGTTGTGAAGATGTTATTGGTAGTGTCATGAAGACATGCTATCTGACACAGTGGTTGTGAAGATGTTATTGGTAGTGTCATAGAGACATGCTATCTGACACAGTGGTTGTGAAGATGTTATTGGTAGTGTCATAGAGACATGCTATCTGACACAGTGGTTGTGAAGATGTTATTGGTAGTGTCATAAAGACATGCTATCTGACACAGTGGTTGTGAAGATGTTATTGGTAGGGTCATAGAGACATGCTATCTGACACAGTGGTTGTGAAGATGTTATTGGTAGTATCATAGAGACATGCTATCTGAAACAGTGGTTGTGAAAATGTTATTGGTAGTGCCATAGAGACATGCTACCTGACACAGTGGTTGTGAAGATGTTATTGGTAGTGCCATAGAGACATGCTATCTGACACAGTTGTTGTGAAGATGTTATTGTAGTGTCATGGAGACATGCTATCTGACACAGTTGTTTTGAAGATGTTATTGGTAGTGTCATGGAGACATGCTATCTGACACAGTTGTTGTGAAGATGTTATTGGTAGTGTCATTGAGACATGCTATCTGTCACGGTGGTTGTGAAGATGTTATTGGTAGTGCCATACAGACATGCTATCTGACACAGTGGTTTTGAAGATGTTATTAGTACTGTCATAGAGACATGCTATCTGACACAGTGCTTCTGAAGATGTTATTGGCAGTGTCATAGAGACATTCTATCTGACACATTTGTTGTGAAGATATTATCGATAGTGTCATAGAGACATGCTACCTGACACAGTGCTTGTCAAGATGTTATTGGTAGTGTCATAGAGACATGCTACCTGACACAGTGGTTGTCAAGATGTTATTGGTAGTGTCATAGAGACATGCTATCTGACACAGTGGTTGTGAAGATGTTATTGGTAGTGTTATACAGACATGCTATCTGACACAGTGCTTGTGAAGATGTTATTGGTAGTGTCATAGAGACATGCTATCTGACACAGTGGTTGTCAAGATGTTATTGGTAGTGTCATACAGACATGCTATCTGACACAGTGGTTGTGAAGATGTTATTGGTAGTGTCATAGAGACATGCTATCTGACACAGTGGTTGTGAAGATGTTATTGGTAGTGTCATAGAGACATGCTATCTGACACAGTGCTTGTGAAGATGTTATTGGTAGAGTCATAGAGACATGCTACCTGACACAGTGGTTGTGAAGATGTTATTGGTAGTGTCATAGAGACATGCTATCTGACACAGTGGTTGTCAAGATGTTATTGGTAGTGTCATAGAGACATGCTATCTGACACAGTGGTTGTCAAGATGTTATTGGTAGTGTCATAGAGACATGCTATCTGACACAGTGGTTGTCAAGATGTTATTGGTAGTGTCATAGAGACATGCTACCTGACACAGTGGTTGTGAAGATGTTATTGGTAGTGTCATAGAGACATGCTATCTGATACAGTGGTTGTCAAGATGTTATTGGTAGTGTCATAGAGACATGCTATCTGACACAGTGGTTGCCAAGATGTTATTGGTAGTGTCATAGAGACATGCTACCTGACACAGTGGTTGTCAAGATGTTATTGGTAGTGTCATAGAGACATGCTATCTGACACAGTGGTTGTCAAGATGTTATTGGTAGTGTCATAGAGACATGCTACCTGACACAGTGGTTGTGAAGATGTTATTGGTAGTGTCATAGAGACATGCTATCTAACACAGTGCTTGTGAAAATGTTATTGGTAGTGTCATAGAGACATGCTACCTGACACAGTGGTTGTGAAGATGTTATTGGTAGTGTCATAAAGACATGCTACCTGACACAGTTGTTGTGAAGATGTTATTGGTAGGGTCATAGAGACATGCTACTTTGACACAGTGGTTGTGAAAATGTTATTGGTAGTGTCATAGAGACATGCTATCTGACACAGTGGTTGTAAAGATGTTATGGGTAGTGTCATAGAGACATGCTACCTGACACAGTGGTTGTGAAGGTGTTATTGGTAGTGTCATAGAGACATGCTATCTAACGCAGTGCTTGTGAAAATGTTATTGGTAGTGTCATAGAGACATGCTACCTGACACAGTGGTTGTAAATATGTTATTAGTACTGTCATAGAGACATGCTATCTAACACAGTGCTTGTGAAAATTTTATTGGTAGAGTCATAGAGACATGCTATCTGACACAGTAGTTGTGAAGATGTTATTGGTAGTGTCATAAAGACATGCTATCTGACACAGTTGTTGTGAAGATGTTATTGGTAGTGTCATAGAGACATGCTATCTAACACAGTGGTTGTCAAGATGTTATTGGTAGTGTCATAGAGACATACAATCTGCCACAGTTGTTGTGAAGATGTTATTGGTAGTGTCATAAAGACATGCTATCTGACGCAGTGGTTGTCAAGATGTTATTGGTAGTGTCATAGAGACATGCTATCTGACACAGTGGTTGTCAAGGTGTTATTGGTAGTGTCATAGAGACATACTATCTGACACAGTTGTTGTGAAGATGTTATTGGTAGTGTCATAAAGACATGCTATCTGACACAGTGGTTGTGAAGATGTTATTGGTAGTGTCATAGAGACATGCTATATGACACAGTGGTTGTCAAGGTGTTATTGGCACTGTCATAGAGACATGCTATCTGACACAGTGGTTGTCAAGGTGTTATTGGTAGTGTCATAGAGACATGCTGTCTGACACAGTTGTTGTGAAGATGTTATTGGTAGTGTCATAAAGACATGCTACCTGACACAGTTGTTGTGAAGATGTTATTGGTAGGGTCATAGAGACATGCTACCTGACACAGTGGTTGTGAAAATGTTATTGGTAGTGTCATAGAGACATGCTATCTGACACAGTGGTTGTAAAGATGATATTGGTACTGTCATAGAGACATGCTACCTGACACAGTGGTTGTGAAGATGTTATTGGTAGTGTCATATAGACATGCTACCTGACACAGTGGTTGTGAAGATGTTATTGATAGTGTCATATAGACATGCTATCTGACACAGTGGTTGTAAAAATGTTATTGGTAGTGTCATAGAGACATGCTACCTGACACATTGGTTGTGAAGATGTTATTGGTACTGTCATAGAGACATGCTACCTGACACAGTGGTTGTGAAGATGTTATTGGTAGTGTCATATAGACATGCTACCTGACACAGTGGTTGTGAAGATGTTATTGATAGTGTCATATAGACATGCTACCTGACACAGTGGTTGTGAAGATGTTATTGATAGTGTCATATAGACATGCTACCTCACACAGTGGTTGTGAAGATGTTATTGGTAGTGTCATAGAGACATGCTACCTGACACAGTGGTTGTAAAGATGTTATTGGTAGGGTCATAGAGACATGCTATCTGACACAGTGGTTGTGAAGATGTTATTGGTAGTGTCATATAGACATGCTACCTGACACAGTGGTTGTAAAAATGGTATTGGTAGTGTCATAGAGACATGCTATCTGACACAGTGGTTGTAAAAATGGTATTGGTAGTGTCATAGAGACATGCTATCTGACACAGTGGTTGTAAAGATGTTATCGGAAGTGTTATATAGACATAATATCTGACACCGTTGTTATAAAAATGTTATTGGTAGTGTCATAGAGACATGCTATCTGACACAGTGGTTGTAAAGATGTTATCGGAAGTGTTATATAGACATAATATCTTACACCGTTGTTATAAAAATGTTATTGGTATTGTCATAGAGACATGCTATCTGACCGGGTTGTTGTGAAAATATTATTGGTAGTGTCATAAAAACACGCTACATGACACAGTTGTTGTGAAGATGTTATTGGTAGTGTCATAGAGACATGCTATCTAACACAGTTGTTGTGAAGATGTTATTGGTAGTGTCATAGAGACATACTATCTGACACAGTTGTTGTGAAGATGTTATTGGTAGTGTCATAGAGACATACTATCTGACACAGTTGTTGTGAAGATGTTATTGGTAGTGTCATAGAGACATGCTATCTGACACAGTGGTTGTGAAGATGTTAATGGTAGTGTCATAGAGACATACTATCTGACACAGTTGTTGTGAAGATGTTATCGGTAGTGTCATAGAGACATACTATCTGACACAGTTGTTGTGAAGATGTTATTGGTAGTGTCATAGAGACATGCTATCTAACGCAGTGCTTGTGAAGATGTTATTGGTAGTGTCATAGAGACATGCTATCTGACACAGTGGTTGTAAAGATGTTATGGGTAGTGTCATAGAGACATGCTACCTGACACAGTGGTTGTAAATATGTTATTAGTACTGTCATAGAGACATGCTATCTGACACAGTGGTTGTAAAGATGTTATTGGTAGTGTCATAGAGACATGCTATCTGACTCAGTGGTTGTAAAGATGTTATGGGTAGTGTCATAGAGACATGCTACCTGACACAGTGGTTGTAAATATGTTATTAGTACTGTCATAGAGACATGCTATCTGACACACTTGTTGTGAAGATGTTATTGGTAGTGTCAAAAAGACATGCTACCTGACACAGTTGTTGTGAAGATGTTATTGGTAGTGTCATAGAGACATGCTATCTGACACAGTTGTTGGGAAGATGTTATTGTAGGGCCATAGACACATGCTATCTGACACATTTGTTGTGAAGATGTTATTGGTAGTGTCATCGAGACATACTATCTGACACAGTTGTAAAGATGTTATTGGTAGTGTCATAGAGATGTGCTACCTGACACAGTGGTTGTGAAGATGTTATTGATAGTGTCATATTGACATGCTACCTGACGCAGTGGTTGTAAATATGTTATTGGTACTGTCATAGAGACATGCTATCTGACACAGTGGTTGTAAATATGTTATTAGTACTGTCATAGAGACATGCTATCTGACACAGTTGTTGTGAAGATGTTATTGGTAGTGTCATAGAGACATGCTATCTGACACAGTTGTTGTGAAGATGTTATTGTAGTGTCATAGAGACATGCTACCTGACACAGTGGTTGTGAAGATGTTATTGGTAGAGTCATAGAGACATGCTACCTGACACAGTGGTTGCGATGATGTTATTGGTAGTGCCATAGAGACATGCTATCTGACACTGTTGTTGTGAAGATGTTATTGGTAGTGCCATAGAGACTGACACAGTGGTTGTGAAGATGTTATCGGAAGTGTTATATAGACATAATATCTGACACAGTTGTTATAAAGGCGTTATTGGTAGTGTCATAGAGACATGCTATCTGACACAGTGGTTGTGAAGATATTATTGGTAGTGTCATAGAGACATACTATCTGACACAGTTGTTGTGAAGATGTTATTGGTAGTGTCATAGAGACATACTATCTGACACAGTTGTTGTGAAGATGTTATTGGTAGTGTCATAAAGACATGCTATCTGACACAGTTGCTGTGAAGATGTTAATGGTAGTGTCGTAGAGACATGCTACCTGACACAGTGGTTGTGAAGATGTTATTGGTACTGTCATAGAGACATGCTACCTGACACAGTGGTTGTGAAGATGTTATTGGTAGTGTCATAGAGACATGCTATCTGACACAGTGGTTGTGAAGATGTTATTGGTACTGTAATAGAGACATGCTACCTGACACAGTGGTTGTGAAGATGTTATTGGTAGTGTCATATAGACATGCTACCTGACACAGTGGTTGTGAAGATGTTATTGATAGTGTCATATAGACATGCTACCTGACACAGTGGTTGTGAAGATGTTATTGATAGTGTCATATAGACATGCTACCTCACACAGTGGTTGTGAAGATGTTATTGGTAGTGTCATAGAGACATGCTACCTGACACAGTGGTTGTGATGATGTTATTGGTAGGGTCATAGAGACATGCTATCTGACACAGTGGTTGTGAAGATGTTATTGGTAGTGTCATAAAGACATGCTACCTGACACAGTGGTTGTAAAAATGGTATTGGTAGTGTCATAGAGACATGCTATCTGACACAGTGGTTGTAAAGATGTTATCGGAAGTGTTATATAGACATAATATCTGACACCGTTGTTATAAAAATGTTATTGGTAGTGTCATAGAGACATGCTATCTGACACAGTGGTTGTAAAGATGTTATCGGAAGTGTTATATAGACATAATATCTGACACCGTTGTTATAAAATGTTATTGGTAGTGTCAAAGAGACATGCTATCTGACCGGGTTGTTGTGAAAATGTTATTGGTAGTGTCATAAAGACACACTACATGACACAGTTGTTGTGAAGATGTTATTGGTAGTGTCATAGAGACATGCTATCTAACACAGTTGTTGTGAAGATGTTATTGGTAGTGTAATAGAGACATACTATCTGACACAGTTGTTGTGAAGATGTTATTGGTAGTGTCATAGAGACATACTATCTGACACAGTTGTTGTGAAGATGTTATTGGTAGTGTCATAAAGACATGCTACCTGACACAGTTGTTGTGAAGATGTTATTGGTAGTGTCATAGAGACATGCTATCTGACACAGTTGTTGGGAAGATGTTATTGTAGTGCCATAGACACATGCTATCTGACACAGTTGTTGTGAAGATGTTATTGGTAGTGTCATAGAGACATACTATCTGACACAGTTGTAAAGATGTTATTGGTAGTGTCATAGAGATATGCTACCTGACACAGTGGTTGTGAAGATGTTATTGATAGTGTCATATTGACATGCTACCTGACGCAGTGGTTGTAAATATGTTATTGGTACTGTCATAGAGACATGCTATCTGACACAGTGGTTGTAAATATGTTATTAGTACTGTCATAGAGACATGCTATCTGACACAGTTGTTGTGAAGATGTTATTGGTAGTGTCATAGAGACATGCTATCTGACACAGTTGTTGTGAAGATGTTATTGTAGTGTCATAGAAACATGCTACCTGACACAGTGGTTGTGAAGATGTTATTGGTAGAGTCATAGAGACATGCTACCTGACACAGTGGTTGCGATGATGTTATTGGTAGTGCCATAGAGACATGCTATCTGACACTGTTGTTGTGAAGATGTTATTGGTAGTGCCATAGAGACTGACACAGTGGTTGTGAAGATGTTATCGGAAGTGTTATATAGACATAATATCTGACACAGTTGTTATAAAGACGTTATTGGTAGTGTCATAGAGACATGCTATCTGACACAGTGGCTGTGAAGATATTATTGGTAGTGTCATAGAGACATACTATCTGACACAGTTGTTGTGAAGATGTTATTGGTAGTGTCATAGAGACATACTATCTGACACAGTTGTTGTGAAGATGTTATTGGTAGTGTCATAAAGACATGCTATCTGACACAGTTGCTGTGAAGATGTTAATGGTAGTGTCGTAGAGACATGCTACCTGACACAGTGGTTGTGAAGATGTTATTGGTACTGTCATAGAGACATGCTACCTGACACAGTGGTTGTGAAGATGTTATTGGTAGTGTCATAGAGACATGCTACATGACACAGTGGTTGTGAAGATGTTATTGGTACTGTCATAGAGACATGCTACCTGACACAGTGGTTGTGAAGATGTTATTGGTAGTGTCATATAGACATGCTACCTGACACAGTGGTTGTGAAGATGTTATTGATAGTGTCATATAGACATGCTACCTGACACAGTGGTTGTGAAGATGTTATTGATAGTGTCATATAGACATGCTACCTGACACAGTGGTTGTGATGATGTTATTGGTAGGGTCATAGAGACATGCTATCTGACACAGTGGTTGTGAAGATGTTATTGGTAGTGTCATAAAGACATGCTACCTGACACAGTGGTTGTAAAAATGTTATTGGTAGTGTCATAGAGACATGCTATCTGACACAGTGGTTGTAAAGATGTTATCGGAAGTGTTATATAGACATAATATCTGACACCGTTGTTATAAAATGTTATTGGTAGTGTCATAGAGACATGCTATCTGACCGGGTTGTTGTGAAAATGTTATTGGTAGTGTCATAAAGACACGCTACATGACACAGTTGTTGTGAAGATGTTATTGGTAGTGTCATAGAGACATGCTATCTAACACAGTTGTTGTGAAGATGTTATTGGTAGTGTCATAGAGACATACTATCTGACACAGTTGTTGTGAAGATGTTATTGGTAGTGTCATAGAGACATACTATCTGACACAGTTGTTGTGAAGATGCTATTGGTAGTGTCATAGAGACATGCTATCTAACACAGTTGTTGTGAAGATGTTATTGGTAGTGTCATAGAGACATTCTATCTGACACAGTGGTTGTGAAAATGTTATTGGTAGTGTCATAGAGACATGCTATCTGACACAGTGGTTGTGAAGATGTTAATGGTAGTGTCATATAGACATGCTACCTGACACAGTGGTTGTGAAGATGTTATTGATAGTGTCATATAGACATGCTACCTGACACAGTGGTTGTGAAGATGTTATTGATAGTGTCATAAAGACATGCTATCTGACACAGTTGTAAAGATGTTATTGGTAGTGTCATAGAGACATGCTACCTGACACAGTGGTTGTGAAGATGTTATTGGTAGAGTCATAGAGACATGCTACCTGACACAGTGGTTGCGATGATGTTATTGGTAGTGCCATAGAGACATGCTATATGACACTGTTGTTGTGAAGATGTTATTGGTAGTGCCATAGAGACTGACACAGTGGTTGTGAAGATGTTATCGGAAGTGTTATATAGACATAATATCTGACACAGTTGTTATAAAGACGTTATTGGCAGTGTCATAGAGACATGCAACCTGACACAGTGGTTGTGAAGGTGTTATTGGTAGTGCCATAGAGACATGCTACCTGACACAGTTGTTGTAACGATGTTATTGGTAGTATCATAGAGACATGCTATCAGACACAGTTGCTGTGAAGATGTTAATGGTAGTGTCGTAGAGACATGCTACCTGACACAGTGGTTGTGAAGATGTTATTGGTACTGTCATAGAGACATGCTACCTGACACAGTGGTTAAGAAGATGTTATTGGTAGTGTCATATAGACATGCTACCTGACACAGTGTTGTAAAAATGGTATTGGTAAGTGTCATAGAGACATGCTATCTGACAACAGTGGTTGTAAAAAATTGGTATTGGTAGTGTCATAGAGACATGCTATCTGACACAGTGGTTGTAAAGAATGTTATCGGAAGTGTTATATAGACATAATATCTGACACCGTTGTTATAAAAATGTTATTGGGTAGTGTCATAGAGACATGCTATCTGACACAGTGGTTGTAAAAGATGTTATCGGAAGTGTTATATAGACATAATATCTTACACCGTTGTTATAAAAATGTTATTGGTATTGTCATAGAGACATGCTATCTGACCGGGTTGTTGTGGAAAATATTATTGGTAGTGTCATAAAAACACGCTACATGACACAGTTGTTGTGAAGATGTTATTGGTAGTGTCATAGAGACATGCTATCTAACACAGTTGTTGTGAAGATGTTATTGGTAGTGTCATAGAGACATACTATCTGACACAGTTGTTGTGAAGATGTTATTGGTAGTGTCATAGAGACATACTATCTGACACAGTTGTTGTGAAGATGTTATTGGTAGTGTCATAGAGACATGCTATCTGACACAGTGGTTGTGAAGATGTTAATGGTAGTGTCATAGAGACATACTATCTGACACAGTTGTTGTGAAGATGTTATCGGTAGTGTCATAGAGACATACTATCTGACACAGTTGTTGTGAAGATGTTATTGGTAGTGTCATAGAGACATGCTATCTAACGCAGTGCTTGTGAAAATGTTATTGGTAGTGTCATAGAGACATGCTATCTGACACAGTGGTTGTAAAGATGTTATGGGTAGTGTCATAGAGACATGCTACCTGACACAGTGGTTGTAAATATGTTATTAGTACTGTCATAGAGACATGCTATCTGACACAGTGGTTGTAAAGATGTTATTGGTAGTGTCATAGAGACATGCTATCTGACACAGTGGTTGTAAAGATGTTATGGGTAGTGTCATAGAGACATGCTACCTGACACAGTGGTTGTAAATATGTTATTAGTACTGTCATAGAGACATGCTATCTGACACAGTTGTTGTGAAGATGTTATTGGTAGTGTCATAAAGACATGCTACCTGACACAGTTGTTGTGAAGATGTTATTGGTAGTGTCATAGAGACATGCTATCTGACACAGTTGTTGGGAAGATGTTATTGTAGTGCCATAGACACATGCTATCTGACACAGTTGTTGTGAAGATGTTATTGGTAGTGTCATAGAGACATACTATCTGACACAGTTGTAAAGATGTTATTGGTAGTGTCATAGAGATATGCTACCTGACACAGTGGTTGTGAAGATGTTATTGATAGTGTCATATTGACATGCTACCTGACGCAGTGGTTGTAAATATGTTATTGGTACTGTCATAGAGACATGCTATCTGACACAGTGGTTGTAAATATGTTATTAGTACTGTCATAGAGACATGCTATCTGACACAGTTGTTGTGAAGATGTTATTGGTAGTGTCATAGAGACATGCTATCTGACACAGTTGTTGTGAAGATGTTATTGTAGTGTCATAGAAACATGCTACCTGACACAGTGGTTGTGAAGATGTTATTGGTAGAGTCATAGAGACATGCTACCTGACACAGTGGTTGCGATGATGTTATTGGTAGTGCCATAGAGACATGCTATCTGACACTGTTGTTGTGAAGATGTTATTGGTAGTGCCATAGAGACTGACACAGTGGTTGTGAAGATGTTATCGGAAGTGTTATATAGACATAATATCTGACACAGTTGTTATAAAGACGTTATTGGTAGTGTCATAGAGACATGCTATCTGACACAGTGGCTGTGAAGATATTATTGGTAGTGTCATATAGACATGCTACCTGACACAGTGGTTGTAAAAATGGTATTGGTAGTGTCATAGAGACATGCTATCTGACACAGTGGTTGTAAAGATGTTATCGGAAGTGTTATATAGACATAATATCTGACACTGTTGTTATAAAATGTTATTGGTAGTGTCATAGAGACACGCTATCTGACCGGGTTGTTGTGAAAATGTTATTGGTAGTGTCATAAAGACACGCTACATGACACAGTTGTTGTGAAGATGTTATTGGTAGTGTCATAGAGACATGCTATCTAACACAGTTGTTGTGAAGATGTTATTGGTAGTGTCATAGAGACATACTATCTGACACAGTGGTTGTGAAGATGTTATTGGTAGTGACATACAGACATGCTATCTGACACAGTTGTTGTGAAGATGTTATTGGTAGTGTCATAGAGACATGCTATCTAACACAGTTGTTGTGAAGATGTTATTGGTAGTGTCATAGAGACATGCTATCTGACACAGTGGTTGTGAAGATGTTATTGGTAGTGTCATAGAGACATACTATCTGACACAGTGGTTGTGAAGATGTTATTGGTAGTGTCATAGAGACATGCTACCTAACACAGTGGTTGTGAAGATGTTATTGGTAGTGTCATAGAGACATGCTACCTGACACAGTGGTTGTGAAGATGTTATTGGCAGTGTCATAGAGACATGCTACCTGACACAGTGGTTGTCAAGATGTTATTGGTAGTGTCATAGAGACATGCTATCTGACACAGTGGTTGTCAAGATGTTATTGGTAGTGTCATAGAGACATGCTATCTGACACAGTGGTTGTCAAGATGTTATTGGTAGAGTCATAGAGACATGCTATCTGACACAGTGGTTGTGAAGATGTTATTGGTAGGGTCATAGAGACATACTATCTGACACAGTGGTTGTGAAGATGGTATTGGTAGTGTCATAGAGACATGCTATCTGACACAGTGGTTGTAAAGATGTTATGGGAAGTGTCATATAGACATGCTACCTTACACAGTGGTTGTAAAAATGGTATTGGTAGTGTCATAGAGACATGCTATCTGACACAGTGGTTGTAAAGATGTTATCGGAAGTGTTATATAGACATAATATCTGACACCGTTGTTATAAAAATGTTATTGGTAGTGTCATAGAGACATGCTATCTGACACAGTGGTTGTAAAGATGTTATCGGAAGTGTTATATAGACATAATATCTGACACCGTTGTTATAACAATGTTATTGGTAGTGTCATAAAGACACGCTACATGACACAGTTGTTGTGAAGATGTTATTGGTAGTGTCATAGAGACATGCTATCTAACACAGTTGTTGTGAAGATGTTATTGGTAGTGTCATAGAGACATACTATCTGACACAGTTGTTGTGAAGATGTTATTGGTAGTGTCATAGAGACATACTATCTGACACAGTTGTTGTGAAGATGCTATTGGTAGTGTCATAGAGACATGCTATCTAACACAGTTGTTGTGAAGATGTTATTGGTAGTGTCAAAGAGACATGCTATCTGACACAGTGGTTGTGAAGATGTTATTGGTAGTGTCATAGAGACATACTATCTGACACAGTTGTTGTGAAGATGTTATTGGTAGTGTCATAGAGACATACTATCTGACACAGTTTTTGTGAAGATGTTATTGGTAGTGCCATAGAGACATGCTATCTAATGCAGTGCTTGTGAAAATGTTATTGGTAGTTTCATAGAGACATGCTATCTGACACAGTGGTTGTAAAGATGTTATGGGTAGTGTCATAGAGACATGCTACCTGACACAGTGGTTGTAAATATGTTATTAGTACTGTCATAGAGACATGCTATCTGACACAGTGGTTGTAAAGATGTTATTGGTAGTGTCATAGAGACATGCTATCTGACACAGTGGTTGTAAAGATGTTATGGGTAGTGTCATAGAGACATGCTACCTGACACAGTGGTTGTAAATATGTTATTAGTACTGTCATAGAGACATGCTATCTGACACAGTTGTTGTGAAGATGTTATTGGTAGTGTCATAAAGACATGCTACCTGACACAGTTGTTGTGAAGATGTTATTGGTAGTGTCATAGAGACATGCTATCTGACACAGTTGTTGGGAAGATGTTATTGTAGTGCCATAGACACATGCTATCTGACACAGTTGTTATGAAGATGTTATTGGTAGTGTCATAGAGACATACTATCTGACACAGTTGTTGTGAAGATGTTATTGGTAGTGTCATAGAGACATACTATCTGACACAGTTGTTGTGAAGATGTTATTGGTAGTGTCATAGAGACATGCTATCTAACACAGTTGTTGTGAAGATGTTATTGGTAGAGTCATAGAGACATGCTACCTGACACAGTGGTTGCGATGATGTTATTGGTAGTGCCATAGAGACATGCTATCTGACACTGTTGTTGTGAAGATGTTATTGGTAGTACCATAGAGGCTGACACAGTGGTTGTGAAGATGTTATCGGAAGTGTTATATAGACATAATATCTGACACAGTTGTTATAAAGACGTTATTGGTAGTGTCATAGAGACATGCTATCTGACACAGTGGTTGTGAAGATATTATTGGTAGTGTCATAGAGACATACTATCTGACACAGTTGTTGTGAAGATGTTATTGGTAGTGTCATAGAGACATACTATCTGACACAGTTGTTGTGAAGATGTTATTGGTAGTGTCATAAAGACATGCTATCTGACACAGTTGCTGTGAAGATGTTAATGGTAGTGTCGTAGAGACATGCTACCTGACACAGTGGTTGTGAAGATGTTATTGGTACTGTCATAGAGACATGCTACCTGACACAGTGGTTGTGAAGATGTTATTGGTAGTGTCATATAGACATGCTACTCTGACACAGTGGTTGTGAAGATGTTATTGATAGTGTCATATAGACATGCTACCTGACACAGTGGTTGTGAAGATGTTATTGATAGTGTCATATAGACATGCTACCTCACACAGTGGTTGTGAAGATGTTATTGGTAGTGTCATAGAGACATGCTACCTGACACAGTGGTTGTGATGATGTTATTGGTAGGGTCATAGAGACATGCTATCTGACACAGTGGTTGTGAAGATGTTATTGGTAGTGTCATAAAGACATGCTATCTGACACAGTGGTTGTGAAGATGTTATTGATAGTGTCATATAGACATGCTACCTGACACAGTGGTTGTGAAGATGTTATTGATAGTGTCATATAGACATGCTACCTCACACAGTGGTTGTGAAGATGTTATTGGTAGTGTCATAGAGACATGCTACCTGACACAGTGGTTGTGATGATGTTATTGGTAGGGTCATAGAGACATGCTATCTGACACAGTGGTTGTGAAGATGTTATTGGTAGTGTCATAAAGACATGCTACCTGACACAGTGGTTGTAAAAATGGTATTGGTAGTGTCATAGAGACATGCTATCTGACACAGTGGTTGTAAAGATGTTATCGGAAGTGTTATATAGACATAATATCTGACACCGTTGTTATAAAAATATTATTGGTAGTGTCATAGAGACATGCTATCTGACACAGTGGTTGTAAAGATGTTATCGGAAGTGTTATATAGACATAATATCTGACACCGTTGTTATAAAAATGTTATTGGTAGTGTCATAGAGACATGCTATCTGACACAGTGGTTGTAAAGATGTTATCGGAAGTGTTACATAGATATAATATCTGACACCGTTGTTATAAAAATGTTATTGGTATTGTCATAGAGACATGCTATCTGACCGGGTTGTTGTGAAAATATTATTGGTAGTGTCATAAAGACACGCTACATGACACAGTTGTTGTGAAGATGTTATTGGTAGTGTCATAGAGACATGCTATCTAACACAGTTGTTGTGAAGATGTTATTGGTAGTGTCGTAGAGACATGCTATCTAACACAGTTGTTGTGAAGATGTTATTGGTAGTGTCATAGAGACATGCTATCTAACACATTTGTTGTGAAGATGTTATTGGTAGTGTCATAGAGACATTCTATCTGACACAGTGCTTGTGAAGATGTTAATGGTAGTGTCATAGAGACATGCTATCTAACACAGTTGTTGTGAAAATGTTATTGGTAGTGTCATAGAGACATGCTATCTAACACAGTTGTTGTGAAGATGTTATTGGTAGTGTCATAGAGACATGCTATCTGACACAGTGGTTGTGAAGATGTTAATGGTAGTGTCATAGAGACATACTATCTGACACAGTTGTTGTGAAGATGTTATTGGTAGTGTCATAGAGACATGCTATCTAACGCAGTGCTTGTGAAAATGTTATTGGTAGTGTCATAGAGACATGCTATCTGACACAGTGGTTGTAAAGATGTTATGGGTAGTGTCATAGAGACATGCTACCTGACACAGTGGTTGTAAATATGTTATTAGTACTGTCATAGAGACATGCTATCTGACACAGTGGTTGTAAAGATGTTATTGGTAGTGTCATAGAGACATGCTATCTGACACAGTGGTTGTAAAGATGTTATGGGTAGTGTCATAGAGACATGCTACCTGACACAGTGGTTGTAAATATGTTATTAGTACTGTCATAGAGACATGCTATCTGACACAGTTGTTGTGAAAGATGTTATTGGTAGTGTCATAAAGACATGCTACCTGACACAGTTGTTGTGAAGATGTTATTGGTAGTGTCATAGAGACATGCTATCTGACACAGTTGTTGGGAAGATGTTATTGTAGTGCCATAGACACATGCTATCTGACACAGTTGTTGTGAAGATGTTATTGGTAGTGTCATAGAGACATACTATCTGACACAGTTGTAAAGATGTTATTGGTAGTGTCATAGAGATATGCTACCTGACACAGTGGTTGTGAAGATGTTATTGATAGTGTCATATAGACATGCTACCTGACGCAGTGGTTGTAAATATGTTATTAGTACTGTCATAGAGACATGCTATCTGACACAGTGGTTGTAAATATGTTATTAGTACTGTCATAGAGACATGCTATCTGACACAGTTGTTGTGAAGATGTTATTGGTAGTGTCATAGAGACAGGCTATCTGACACAGTTGTTGTGAAGATGTTATTGTAGTATCATAGAGACATGCTACCTGACACAGTGGTTGTGAAGATGTTATTGGTAGAGTCATAGAGACATGCTACCTGACACAGTGGTTGCGATGATGTTATTGGTAGTGCCATAGAGACATGCTATCTGACACTGTTGTTGTGAAGATGTTATTGGTAGTGCCATAGAGACTGACACAGTGGTTGTGAAGATGTTATCGGAAGTGTTATATAGACATAATATCTGACACAGTTGTTATAAAGACGTTATTGGTAGTGTCATAGAGACATGCTATCTGGCACAGTGGTTGTGAAGATATTATTGGTAGTGTCATAGAGACATACTATCTGACACAGTTGTTGTGAAGATGTTATTGGTAGTGTCATAGAGACATACTATCTGACACAGTTGTTGTGAAGATGATATTGGTAGTGTCATAAAGACATGCTATCTGACACAGTTGCTGTGAAGACGTTAATGGTAGTGTCGTAGAGACATGCTACCTGACACAGTGGTTGTGAATATGTTATTGGTACTGTCATAGAGACATGCTACCTGTCACAGTGGTTGTGAAGATGTTATTGGTAGTGTCATAGAGACATGCTACCTGACACAGTGGTTGTGAAGATGTTATTGGTACTGTCATAGAGACATGCTACCTGACACAGTGGTTGTGAAGATGTTATTGGTAGTGTCATATAGACATGCTACCTGACACAGTGGTTGTGAAGATGTTATTGATAGTGTCATATAGACATGCTACCTCACACAGTGGTTGTGAAGATGTTATTGGTAGTGTCATAGAGACATGCTACCTGACACAGTGGTTGTGATGATGTTATTGTTAGGGTCATAGAGACATGCTATCTGACACAGTGGTTGTGAAGATGTTATTGGTAGTGTCATATAGACATGCTACCTTACACAGTGGTTGTAAAAATGGTATTGGTAGTGTCATAGAGACATGCTATCTGACACAGTGGTTGTAAAGATGTTATCGGAAGTGTTATATAGACATAATATCTGACACCGTTGTTATAAAAATGTTATTGGTAGTGTCATAGAGACATGCTATCTGACACAGTGGTTGTAAAGATGTTATCGGAAGTGTTATATAGACATAATATCTGACACCGTTGTTATAACAATGTTATTGGTAGTGTCATAAAGACACGCTACATGACACAGTTGTTGTGAAGATGTTATTGGTAGTGTCATAGAGACATACTATCTGACACAGTTGTTGTGAAGATGTTATTGGTAGTGTCATAGAGACATACTATCTGACACAGTTGTTGTGAAGATGCTATTGGTAGTGTCATAGAGACATGCTATCTAACACAGTTGTTGTGAAGATGTTATTGGTAGTGTCAAAGAGACATGCTATCTGACACAGTGGTTGTGAAGATGTTATTGGTAGTGTCATAGAGACATACTATCTGACACAGTTGTTGTGAAGATGTTATTGGTAGTGTCATAGAGACATACTATCTGACACAGTTTTTGTGAAGATGTTATTGGTAGTGCCATAGAGACATGCTATCTAATGCAGTGCTTGTGAAAATGTTATTGGTAGTTTCATAGAGACATGCTATCTGACACAGTGGTTGTAAAGATGTTATGGGTAGTGTCATAGAGACATGCTACCTGACACAGTGGTTGTAAATATGTTATTAGTACTGTCATAGAGACATGCTATCTGACACAGTGGTTGTAAAGATGTTATTGGTAGTGTCATAGAGACATGCTATCTGACACAGTGGTTGTAAAGATGTTATGGGTAGTGTCATAGAGACATGCTACCTGACACAGTGGTTGTAAATATGTTATTAGTACTGTCATAGAGACATGCTATCTGACACAGTTGTTGTGAAGATGTTATTGGTAGTGTCATAAAGACATGCTACCTGACACAGTTGTTGTGAAGATGTTATTGGTAGTGTCATAGAGACATGCTATCTGACACAGTTGTTGGGAAGATGTTATTGTAGTGCCATAGACACATGCTATCTGACACAGTTGTTATGAAGATGTTATTGGTAGAGTCATAGAGACATACTATCTGACACAGTTGTAAAGATGTTATTGGTAGTGTCATAGAGATATGCTACCTGACACAGTGGTTGTGAAGATGTTATTGATAGTGTCATATAGACATGCTACCTGACGCAGTGGTTGTAAATATGTTATTAGTACTGTCATAGAGACATGCTATCTGACACAGTGGTTGTAAATATGTTATTAGTACTGTCATAGAGACATGCTATCTGACACAGTTGTTGTGAAGATGTTATTGGTAGTGTCATAGAGACATGCTATCTGACACAGTTGTTGTGAAGATGTTATTGTAGTGTCATAGAGACATGCTACCTGACACAGTGGTTGTGAAGATGTTATTGGTAGAGTCATAGAGACATGCTACCTGACACAGTGGTTGCGATGATGTTATTGGTAGTGCCATAGAGACATGCTATCTGACACTGTTGTTGTGAAGATGTTATTGGTAGTGCCATAGAGACTGACACAGTGGTTGTGAAGATGTTATCGGAAGTGTTATATAGACATAATATCTGACACAGTTGTTATAAAGACGTTATTGGTAGTGTCATAGAGACATGCTATCTGATACAGTGTTTGTGAAGATATTATTGGTAGTGTCATAGAGACATACTATCTGACACAGTTGTTGTGAAGATGTTATTGGTAGTGTCATAAAGACATGCTATCTGACACAGTTGCTGTGAAGATGTTAATGGTAGTGTCGTAGAGACATGCTACCTGACACAGTGGTTGTGAAGATGTTATTGGTACTGTCATAGAGACATGCTACCTGACACAGTGGTTGTGAATATGTTATTGGTAGTGTCATAGAGACATGCTACCTGACACAGTGGTTGTGAAGATGTTATTGGTACTGTCATAGAGACATGCTACCTGACACAGTCGTTGTGAAGATGTTATTGGTAGTGTCATATAGACATGCTACCTGACACAGTGGTTGTGAAGATGTTATTGATAGTGTCATATAGACATGCTACCTGACACAGTGGTTGTGAAGATGTTATTGATAGTGTCATATAGACATGCTACCTCACACAGTGGTTGTGAAGATGTTATTGGTAGTGTCATAGAGACATGCTACCTGACACAGTGGTTGTGATGATGTTATTGGTAGGGTCATAGAGACATGCTATCTGACACAGTGGTTGTGAAGATGTTATTGGTTGTGTCATAAAGACATGCTACCTGACACAGTGGTTGTAAAAATGGTATTGGTATTGTCATAGAGACATGCTATCTGACACAGTGGTTGTAAAGATGTTATCGGAAGTGTTATATAGACATAATATCTGACACCGTTGTTATAAAAATGTTATTGGTAGTGTCATAGAGACATGCTATCTGACACAGTGGTTGTAAAGATGTTATCGGAAGTGTTATATAGACATAATATCTGACACCGTTGTTATAAAATGTTATTGGTAGTGTCATAGAGATATGCTACCTGACACAGTGGTTGTGAAGATGTTATTGATAGTGTCATATTGACATGCAACCTGACGCAGTGGTTGTAAATATGTTATTGGTACTGTCATAGAGCCATGATATCTGACACAGTGGTTGTAAATATGTTATTAGTACTGTCATAGAGACATGCTATCTGACACAGTTGTTGTGAAGATGTTATTGGTAGTGTCATAGAGACATGCTATCTGACACAGTTGTTGTGAAGATGTTATTGTAGTGTCATAGAGACATGCTACCTGACACAGTGGTTGTGAAGATATTATTGGTAGAGTCATAGAGACATGCTACCTGACACAGTGGTTGCGATGATGTTATTGGTAGTGCCATAGAGACATGCTATCTGACACTGTTGTTATGAAGATGTTATTGGTAGTGCCATAGAGACTGACACAGTGGTTGTGAAGATGTTATCGGAAGTGTTATATAGACATAATATCTGACACAGTTGTTATAAAGACGTTATTGGTAGTGTCATAGAGACATGCTATCTGACACAGTGGTTGTGAAGATATTATTGGTAGTGTCATAGAGACATACTATCTGACACAGTTGTTGTGAAGATGTTATTGGTAGTGTCATAGAGACATACTATCTGACACAGTTGTTGTGAAGATGTTATTGGTAGTGTCATAAAGACATGCTATCTGACACAGTTGCTGTGAAGATGTTAATGGGAGTGTCGTAGAGACATGCTACCTGACACAGTGGTTGTGAAGATGTTATTGGTAGTGTCATAGAGACATGCTACCTGACACAGTGGTTGTGAAGATGTTATTGGTACTGTCATAGAGACATGCTACCTGACACAGTGGTTGTGAAGATGTTATTGGTAGTGTCATATAGACATGCTACCTGACACAGTGGTTGTGAAGATGTTATTGATATTGTCATATAGACATGCTACCTGACACAGTGGTTGTGAAGATGTTATTGATAGTGTCATATAGACATGCTACCTCACACAGTGGTTGTGAAGATGTTATTGGTAGTGTCATAGAGACATGCTACCTGACACAGTGGTTGTGATGATGTTATAGGTAGGGTCATAGAGACATGCTATCTGACACAGTGGTTGTGAAGATGTTATTGGTTGTGTCATATAGACATGCTACCTGACACAGTGGTTGTGAAAATATTATTGGTAGTGTCATAGAGACATGCTATCTGACACAGTGGTTGTAAAGATGTTATCGGAAGTGTTATATAGACATAATATCTGACACCGTTGTTATAAAAATGTTATTGGTAGTGTCATAGAGACATGCTATCTGACACAGTGGTTGTAAAGATGTTATCGAAAGTGTTATATAGACATAATATCTGACACCGTTGTTATAAAATGTTATTGGTAGTGTATTAGATACATGCTATCTGACCGGGTTGTTGTGAAAATGTTATTGGTAGTGTCATAAAGACACGCTACATGACACAGTTGTTGTGAAGATGTTATTGGTAATGTCATAGAGACATGCTATCTAACACAGTTGTTGTGAAGATGTTATTGGTAGTGTCATAGAGACATGCTATCTGACACAGTGGTTGTGAAAATGTTATTGGTAGTGTCATAGAGACATGCTATCTGACACAGTGCTTGTGAAGATGTTATTGGTAGAGTCATAGAGACATGCTACCTGACACAGTGGTTGTGAAGATGTTATTGGTAGTGTCATAGAGACATGCTATCTGACACAGTGGTTGTCAAGATGTTATTGGTAGTGTCATAGAGACATGCTATCTGACACAGTGGTTGTCAAGATGTTATTGGTAGTGTCATAGAGACATGCTATCTGACACAGTGGTTGTCAAGATGTTATTGGTAGTGTCATAGAGACATGCTACCTGACACAGTGGTTGTGAAGATGTTATTGGTAGTGTCATAGAGACATGCTATCTGATACAGTGGTTGTCAAGATGTTATTGGTAGTGTCATAGAGACATGCTATCTGACACAGTGGTTGCCAAGATGTTATTGGTAGTGTCATAGAGACATGCTACCTGACACAGTGGTTGTCAAGATGTTATTGGTAGTGTCATAGAGACATGCTATCTGACACAGTGGTTGTCAAGATGTTATTGGTAGTGTCATAGAGACATGCTACCTGACACAGTGGTTGTGAAGATGTTATTGGTACTGTCATAGAGACATGCTACCTGACACAGTGGTTGTGAAGATGTTATTGGTAGTGTCATATAGACATGCTACCTGACACAGTGGTTGTGAAGATGTTATTGATAGTGTCAAATAGACATGCTACCTGACACAGTGGTTGTGAAGATGTTATTGATAGTGTCATATAGACATGCTACCTCACACAGTGGTTGTGAAGATGTTATTGGTAGTGTCATAGAGACATGCTATCTGACACAGTGGTTGTGAAGATGTTATTGGTAGTATCGTAGAGACATGCTATCAGACACAGTTGCTGCGAAGAAGTTATTGGTAGTGTCATAGAGACATGCTACCTGACACAGTTGTTGTGAAGATGTTATTGGTAGTATCGTTGAGACATGCTATCAGACACAGTTGCTGCGAAGATGTTATTGGTAGTGTCATAGAGACATGCTACCTGACACAGTGGTTGTGAAGATGTTATTGGTAGTGTCATACAGACATGCTACCTGACACTGGCTGTGCAGATGTTATTGGTAGTGTCATAGAGACATGCTTCCTGACACAGTGGTTATGAAGGTGTTATTGGTAGTGCCATAGAGACATGCTACCTGACACAGTTGTTGTAAAGATGTTATTGGTAGTATCATAGAGACATGCTATCAGACACAGTTCCTGTGAAGATGTTAATGGTAGTGTCGTAGAGACATGCTACCTGACACAGTGGTTGTGAAGATGTTATTGGTACTGTCATAGAGACATGCTACCTGACACAGTGGTTGTGAAGATGTTATTGGTAGTGTCATATAGACATGCTACCTGACACAGTGGTTGTGAAGATGTTATTGATAGTGTCATATAGACATGCTATCTGACACAGTGGTTGTAAAAATGTTATTGGTAGTGTCATAGAGACATGCTACCTGACACAGTGGTTGTGAAGATGTTATTGGTACTGTCATAGAGACATGCTACCTGACACAGTGGTTGTGAAGATGTTATTGGTAGTGTCATATAGACATGCTACCTGACACAGTGGTTGTGAAGATGTTATTGATAGTGTCAAATAGACATGCTACCTGACACAGTGGTTGTGAAGATGTTATTGATAGTGTCATATAGACATGCTACCTCACACAGTGGTTGTGAAGATGTTATTGGTAGTGTCATAGAGACATGCTATCTGACGCAGTGGTTGTGAAGATGTTATTGGTAGTGTCATAGAGACATACTATCTGACACAGTTGTTGTGAAGATGTTATTGGTAGTGTCATAGAGACATACTATCTGACACAGTTGTTGTGAAGATGTTATTGGTAGTGTCATAGAGACATGCTATCTAACGCAGTGCTTGTGAAGATGTTATTGGTAGTGTCATAGAGACATGCTACCTGACACAGTGGTTGTAAAGATGTTATTGGTAGTGTCATGGAGACATGCTATCTGACACAGTTGTTGTGAAGATGTTATTGGTAGTGTCATAGAGACATGCTATCTAACACAGTGCTTGTGAAAATGTTATTGGTAGTGTCATAGTGACATGCTACCTGACACAGTGGTTGTAAATATGTTATTAGTACTGTCATAGAGACATGCTATCTGACACAGTGGTTGTAAATATGTTATTAGTACTGTCATAGAGACATTCTATCTGACACATTTGTTCTGAAGATATTATCGATAGTGTCATAGAGACATGCTACCTGACACAGTTGTTGTCAAGATGTTATTGGTAGTGTCATAGAGACATGCTATCTGACACAGTGGTTGTGAAGATGTTATTGGTAGTGTCATAGAGACATGCTATCTGACACAGTGGTTGTAAATATGTTATTAGTACTGTCATAGAGACATTCTATCTGACACATTTGTTCTGAATATATTAGCGATAGTGTCATAGAGACATGCTACATGACACAGTTGTTGTGAAGAAGTTATTGTAGTGCCATAGAGACATGCTATCTGACACAGTGGTTGTCAAGATGTTATTGGTAGTGACATACAGACGTGCTATCTGACACAGTTGTTGTGAAGATGTTATTGGTAGTGTCATAGAGACATGCTATCTGACACAGTGGTTGTGAAAATGTTATTGGTAGTGTCATAGAGACATGCTATCTGACACAGTGCTTGTGAAGATGTTATTGGTAGAGTCATAGAGACATGCTACCTGACACAGTGGTTGTGAAGATGTTATTGGTAGTGTCATAGAGACATGCTATCTGACACAGTGGTTGTCAAGATGTTATTTGGTAGTGTCATAGAGACATGCTATCTGACACAGTGGTTGTGAAGATGTTATTGGTAGTGTCATATAGACATGCTACCTGACACAGTGGTTGTGAAGATGTTATTGATAGTGTCATATAGACATGCTACCTGACACAGTGGTTGAGAAGATGTTATTGATAGTGTCATATAGACATGCTACCTCACACAGTGGTTGTGAAGATGTTATTGGTAGTGTCATAGAGACATGCTACCTGACACAGTGGTTGTAAAGATGTTATTGGTAGGGTCATAGAGACATGCTATCTGACACAGTGGTTGTGAAGATGTTATTGGTAGTGTCATATAGACATGCTACCTGACACAGTGGTTGTAAAAATGGTATTGGTAGTGTCATAGAGACATGCTATCTGACACAGTGGTTGTAAAGATGTTATCGGAAGTGTTATATAGACATAATATCTGACACCGTTGTTATAAAAATGTTATTGGTAGTGTCATAGAGACATGCTATCTGACACAGTGGTTGTAAAGATGTTATCGGAAGTGTTACATAGATATAATATCTGACACCGTTGTTATAAAAATGTTATTGGTATTGTCATAGAGACATGCTATCTGACCGGGTTGTTGTGAAAATATTATTGGTAGTGTCATAAAGACACGCTACATGACACAGTTGTTGTGAAGATGTTATTGGTAGTGTCATAGAGACATGCTATCTAACACAGTTGTTGTGAAGATGTTATTGGTAGTGTCGTAGAGACATGCTATCTAACACAGTTGTTGTGAAGATGTTATTGGTAGTGTCATAGAGACATGCTATCTAACACATTTGTTGTGAAGATGTTATTGGTAGTGTCATAGAGACATTCTATCTGACACAGTGCTTGTGAAGATGTTAATGGTAGTGTCATAGAGACATGCTATCTAACACAGTTGTTGTGAAAATGTTATTGGTAGTGTCATAGAGACATGCTATCTAACACAGTTGTTGTGAAGATGTTATTGGTAGTGTCATAGAGACATGCTATCTGACACAGTGGTTGTGAAGATGTTAATGGTAGTGTCATAGAGACATACTATCTGACACAGTTGTTGTGAAGATGTTATTGGTAGTGTCATAGAGACATACTATCTGACACAGTTGTTGTGAAGATGTTATTGGTAGTGTCATAGAGACATGCTATCTAACGCAGTGCTTGTGAAAATGTTATTGGTAGTGTCATAGAGACATGCTATCTGACACAGTGGTTGTAAAGATGTTATGGGTAGTGTCATAGAGACATGCTACCTGACACAGTGGTTGTAAATATGTTATTAGTACTGTCATAGAGACATGCTATCTGACACAGTGGTTGTAAAAGATGTTATTGGTAGTGTCATAAAGACATGCTATCTGACACAGTGGTTGTAAAGATGTTATGGGTAGTGTCATAGAGACATGCTACCTGACACAGTGGTTGTAAATATGTTATTAGTACTGTCATAGAGACATGCTATCTGACACAGTTGTTGTGAAGATGTTATTGGTAGTGTCATAAAGACATGCTACCTGACACAGTTGTTGTGAGATGTTATTGGTAGTGTCATAGAGACATGCTATCTGGCACAGTGGTTGTGAAGATATTATTGGTAGTGTCATAGAGACATACTATCTGACACAGTTGTTGCGAGGATGTTATTGGTAGTGCCATAGAGACGTGCTATCTGACACTGTTGTTGTGAAGATGTTATTGGTAGTGTCATAAAGACATGCTACCTGACACAGTTGTTGTGAAGATGTTATTGGTAGTGTCATAGAGACATGCTACCTGACACAGTGGTTGTGAAAATGTTATTGGTAGTGTCATAGAGACATGCTATCTGACACAGTGGTTGTAAAGATGTTATGGGTAGTGTCATAGAGACATGCTACCTGACACAGTGGTTGTGAAGGTGTTATTGGTAGTGTCATAGAGACATGCGATCTAACGCAGTGCTTGTGAAAATGTTATTGGTAGTGTCATAGAGACATGCTACCTGACACAGTGGTTGTGAAAATGTTATTGGTAGTGTCATAGAGACATGCTACCTGACACAGTGGTTGTAAATATGTTATTAGTACTGTCATAGAGACATGCTATCTAACACAGTGCTTGTGAAAATGTTATTGGTAGAGTCATAGAGACATGCTATCTGACACAGTGGTTGTGAAGATGTTATTGGTAGTGTCATAAAGACATGCTATCTGACACAGTTGTTGTGAAGATGTTATTGGTAGTGTCATAGAGACATGCTATCTAACACAGTGGTTGTCAAGATGTTATTGGTAGTGTCATAGAGACATACTATCTGCCACAGTTGTTGTGAAGATGTTATTGGTAGTGTCATAAAGACATGCTATCTGACGCAGTGGTTGTCAAGATGTTATTGGTAGTGTCATAGAGACATGCTATCTGACACAGTGGTTGTCAAGGTGTTATTGGTAGTGTCATAGAGACATACTATCTGACACAGTTGTTGTGAAGATGTTATTGGTAGTGTCATAAAGACATGCTATCTGACACAGTGGTTGTGAAGATGTTATTGGTAGTGTCATAGAGACATGCTATATGACACAGTGGTTGTCAAGGTGTTATTGGCACTGTCATAGAGACATGCTATCTGACACAGTGGTTGTCAAGGTGTTATTGGTAGTGTCATAGAGACATGCTGTCTGACACAGTTGTTGTGAAGATGTTATTGGTAGTGTCATGGAGACATGCTATCTGACACAGTGGTTGTGAAGATGTTATTGGTAGTGTCATAGAGACATGCTATCTAACACAGTGCTTATGAAAATGTTATTGGTAGTGTCATAGAGACATGCTACCTGACACAGTGGTTGTAAATATGTTATTAGTACTGTCATAGAGACATGCTATCTGACACAGTGGTTGTAAATATGTTATTAGTACTGTCATAGAGACATTCTATCTGACACATTTGTTCTGAAGATATTATCGATAGTGTCATAGAGACATGCTACCTGACACAGTTGTTGTCAAGATGTTATTGGTGGTGTCATAGAGACATGCTATCTGACACAGTGGTTGTCAAGATGTTATTGGCAGTGTCATAGAGACATGCTACCTGACACAGTGGTTGTGAAGATGTTATTGGTCGTGCCATACAGACATGCTATCTGACACAGTTCTTGTGAAGATGTTATTGGTAGTATCATAGAGATATGCTACCTGACACAGTGATTGTGAAGATGTTATTGGTAGTGTCATGGAGACATGCTACCTGACACTGTGATTATGAAGGTGTTATTGGTAGTGCCATAGAGACATGCTATCTGACACAGTTGTTGTGAAGATGTTATTGGTAGTATCGTAGAGACATGCTATCAGACACAGTTGCTGCGAAGATGTTATTGGTAGTGTCATAGAGACATGCTACCTGACACAGTGGTTGTGAAGATGTTATTGGTAGTGTCATACAGACATGCTACCTGACACTGGCTGTGCAGATGTTATTGGTAGTGTCATACAGACATGCTTCCTGACACAGTGGTTATGAAGGTGTTATTGGTAGTGCCATAGAGACATGCTACCTGACACAGTTGTTGTGAAGATGTTATTGGTAGTATCATAGAGACATGCTATCAGACACAGTTGCTGTGAAGATGTTATTGGTAGTGTCATAGAGACATGCTACCTGACACAGTGGTTGTGAAGATGTTATTGGTACTGTCATAGGGACATGCTTCCTGACACAGTGGTTGTGAAGATGTTATTGGTAGTGTCATATAGACATGCTATCTGACACAGTGGTTGTAAAAATGTTATTGGTAGTGTCATAGAGACATGCTACCTGACACAGTGGTTGTGAAGATGTTATTGGTACTGTCATAGAGACATGCTACCTGACACAGTGGTTGTGAAGATGTTATTGGTAGTGTCATATAGACATGCTACCTGACACAGTGGTTGTGAAGATGTTATTGATAGTGTCAAATAGACATGCTACCTGACACAGTGGTTGTGAAGATGTTATTGATAGTGTCATATAGACATGCTACCTCACACAGTGGTTGTGAAGATGTTATTGGTAGTGTCATAGAGACATGCTATCTGACACAGTGGTTGTGAAGATGTTATTGGTAGTATCGTAGAGACATGCTATCAGACACAGTTGCTGCGAAGATGTTATTGGTAGTGTCATAGAGACATGCTACCTGACACAGTTGTTGTGAAGATGTTATTGGTAGTATCGTAGAGACATGCTATCAGACACAGTTGCTGCGAAGATGTTATTGGTAGTGTCATAGAGACATGCTACCTGACACAGTGGTTGTGAAGATGTTATTGGTAGTGTCATACAGACATGCTACCTGACACAGTGGTTGTGAAGATGTTATTGGTAGTGTCATATAGACATGCTACCTGACACAGTGGTTGTGAAGATGTTATTGATAGTGTCATATAGACATGCTATCTGACACAGTGGTTGTAAAAATGTTATTGGTAGTGTCATAGAGACATGCTACCTGACACAGTGGTTGTGAAGATGTTATTGGTACTGTCATAGAGACATGCTACCTGACACAGTGGTTGTGAAGATGTTATTGGTAGTGTCATATAGACATGCTACCTGACACAGTGGTTGTGAAGATGTTATTGATAGTGTCAAATAGACATGCTACCTGACACAGTGGTTGTGAAGATGTTATTGATAGTGTCATATAGACATGCTACCTCACACAGTGGTTGTGAAGATGTTATTGGTAGTGTCATAGAGACATGCTATCTGACACAGTGGTTGTGAAGATGTTATTGGTAGTGTCATAGAGACATACTATCTGACACAGTTGTTGTGAAGATGTTATTGGTAGTGTCATAGAGACATACTATCTGACACAGTTGTTGTGAAGATGTTATTGGTAGTGTCATAGAGACATGCTATCTGACACAGTGGTTGTCAAGATGTTATTGGTAGTGACATACAGACGTGCTATCTGACACAGTTGTTGTGAAGATGTTATTGGTAGTGTCATAGAGACATGCTATCTGACACAGTGGTTGTGAAAATGTTATTGGTAGTGTCATAGAGACATGCTATCTAACACAGTGCTTGTGAAAATGTTATTGGTAGTGTCATAGAGACATGCTATCTAACACAGTGGTTGTGAAGATGTTATTGGTAGTGTCATAGAGACATGCTATCTGACACAGTGGTTGTGAAGATGTTATTGGTAGTATCGTAGAGACATGCTATCAGACACAGTTGCTGCGAAGATGTTATTGGTAGTGTCATAGAGACATGCTACCTGACACAGTTGTTGTGAAGATGTTATTGGTAGTATCGTTGAGACATGCTATCAGACACAGTTGCTGCGAAGATGTTATTGGTAGTGTCATAGAGACATGCTACCTGACACAGTGGTTGTGAAGATGTTATTGGTAGTGTCATACAGACATGCTACCTGACACTGGCTGTGCAGATGTTATTGGTAGTGTCATAGAGACATGCTTCCTGACACAGTGGTTATGAAGGTGTTATTGGTAGTGCCATAGAGACATGCTACCTGACACAGTTGTTGTAAAGATGTTATTGGTAGTATCATAGAGACATGCTATCAGACACAGTTCCTGTGAAGATGTTAATGGTAGTGTCGTAGAGACATGCTACCTGACACAGTGGTTGTGAAGATGTTATTGGTACTGTCATAGAGACATGCTACCTGACACAGTGGTTGTGAAGATGTTATTGGTAGTGTCATATAGACATGCTACCTGACACAGTGGTTGTGAAGATGTTATTGATAGTGTCATATAGACATGCTATCTGACACAGTGGTTGTAAAAATGTTATTGGTAGTGTCATAGAGACATGCTACCTGACACAGTGGTTGTGAAGATGTTATTGGTACTGTCATAGAGACATGCTACCTGACACAGTGGTTGTGAAGATGTTATTGGTAATGTCATATAGACATGCTACCTGACACAGTGGTTGTGAAGATGTTATTGATAGTGTCAAATAGACATGCTACCTGACACAGTGGTTGTGAAGATGTTATTGATAGTGTCATATAGACATGCTACCTCACACAGTGGTTGTGAAGATGTTATTGGTAGTGTCATAGAGACATGCTATCTGACACAGTGGTTGTGAAGATGTTATTGGTAGTGTCATAGAGACATACTATCTGACACAGTTGTTGTGAAGATGTTATTGGTAGTGTCATAGAGACATACTATCTGACACAGTTGTTGTGAAGATGTTATTGGTAGTGTCATAGAGACATGCTATCTGACACAGTGGTTGTAAATATGTTATTAGTACTGTCATAGAGACATTCTATCTGACACATTTGTTCTGAATATATTAGCGATAGTGTCATAGAGACATGCTACATGACACAGTTGTTGTGAAGATGTTATTGTAGTGCCATAGAGACATGCTATCTGGCACAGTGGTTGTCAAGATGTTATTGGTAGTGACATACAGACGTGCTATCTGACACAGTTGTTGTGAAGATGTTATTGGTAGTGTCATAGAGACATGCTATCTGACACAGTGGTTGTGAAAATGTTATTGGTAGTGTCATAGAGACATGCTATCTAACACAGTGCTTGTGAAAATGTTATTGGTAGTGTCATAGAGACATGCTATCTAACACAGTGGTTGTGAAGATGTTATTGGTAGTGTCATAGAGACATGCTATCTGACACAGTGGTTGTGAAGATGTTATTGGTAGTATCGTAGAGACATGCTATCAGACACAGTTGCTGCGAAGAAGTTATTGGTAGTGTCATAGAGACATGCTACCTGACACAGTTGTTGTGAAGATGTTATTGGTAG
>NW_003132733.1:0-22940 GCF_000003605.2 Saccoglossus kowalevskii
TCTACTACAGTCCCTGCGTCGACCAGTCTTTACCACATTTTTCTATGTTGACCAGTATCTACTACAGTTTCTGTGTTGGCCAGTCTTTACTACAGTTTCTGTGTTGACCAGTATGTACTACAGTTTCTGTGCTGACCAGTCTCTACTGCAGTTTCAGTGTTGACGAGTATCTACTACAGTTTCTGTGTTGACCAGTCTCTACTACGGTTTCTGTGTTGACCAGTCTCTACTACAGTTTCTGTGTTGATCAGTCTCTACTACAGTTTCTGTGTTGACCAGTATGTACTACAGTTTCGGTGTTGACCTGTCTCTACTACAGTTCTTGTGTTGACCAGTCTCTACTACAGTCCCTGTGTTGACTAGTCTCTACCACAGTTTCTGTGTTGACCAGTCTCTACTACAGTTTCAGTGTTGACGAGTATCTACTACAGTTTCTGTGTTGACCAGTCTCTACTACGGTTTCTGTGTTGACCAGTCTCTACTACAGTTTCTGTGTTGATCAGTCTCTACTACAGTTTCTGCGTTGACCAGTCTCTACTACAGTTCTTGTGTAGTCCAGTCTCTACTACAGTTTTTTTCTATTGTCCAGTCTCTAATACGGATTCTGTGTTGACCAGTCTCTACTACTTTTTCTATGTTGACCAGTCTCTACTACAGTCCCTGTGTTGACCAGTCTCTATTACAGTCTCTGTGTTGACGGGTCTTCACTACAGTTTATGTGTTGGCCAGTATCTACTAGAGTTTCTTTGTAAACCAGTCTCTGCTACAGTTTCTGTGTTGACCAGTTTTTACTACAGTTTTAGTGTTACCAGTCTTTACTACATTTTCTTTGTGACCAGTCTCTACTACAGTCCCTGTGTTGAACAGTCTCAATTACAGTTCCTGTGTTGACCAGTCTCTACTACACTTTCTGTGTTCACCAGCCTATACTACAGTTTTTGTGTTGACGAGTCTCTACTACAGTTTCTGCGTTGACCAGTCTCTACTACAGTTTGTGTGTTAAACAGTCTCCACTACAGTTTCTGTGTTGACCAGTCTCTACTACAGTTTCTGTGTTGACCAGTCTCTACTACAGTTTCTGCGTTGACCAGTCTCTACAACAGTTCTTGAGTAAACAATTCTCTACTACAGATTCTCTATTGACCAGTCTCTACTACGGATTCTGTGTTGACCAGTCTCTACTACAGTTTCTTTGTTGACCAGTCTCTACTACAGTCCCTGTGTTGATCAGTCCCTATTACAGTCTCTGTGTTGACGAGTCTCCACTACAGTTTCTGTGTTGGCCAGTATCTACTACAGTTTCTATGTTGACCAGTCTCTACTACAGTTTCTGTGTTGACCAGTCTTTACTACAGTTTCAGTGTTGACCAGTTTTTACTACATTTTCTTTGTTGACCAGTCTCTACTACAGTCCCTGTATTGAACAGTCTCTTTTACATTCCCTGTGTTGACCAGTCTCTACTACAGTTTCTGTGTTCACCAGTCTATACTACAGTTTCTGTGTTTACCAGTCTCTACTACAGTCCCTGTGTCGAACAGTCTTTACCACAGTTTCTGTATTGACCAGTATCTACTACAGTTTCTGTGTTTACCAGTCTCTACTACAGTCCCTGTGTCGACCAGTCTTTACCATAGTTTCTGTGTTGACCAGTATCTACTACAGTTTCTGCGTTGACCCGTGTCTACTACAGATCTTGTGTTGACCAGTCTCTTCTACAGTCCCTGTGTTGACCAGTCTCTACTACAGTTTCTGTGTTGACGAGTCTCTACTACAGTTTCTGTGTTCACGACTCTCTACTACAGTTTCTGTGTTGACCAGTCTCTACTACAGTTTTTGTGTTGACCAGTCTCTACTACAGTTTTTGTGTAGACCAGTCTCTACTACAGTTTCTCTGTTGACCAGTCTCTACTACGGTTTCTGTGTTGACCAGTCTCTACTACGGTTTCTATGTTGACCCGTCTCTGCTACAGTCCCTGTGTTGACCAGTCTCTATTACAGTCCCTGTGTTGATCAGTCTCTACTAAGGTTTCTGGTTGACGAGTCTCTACTACAGTTTCTGTGTTGACCAGTATGTACTACAGTTTCTGTGTTGACCAGTCTCTACTGCAGTTTCAGTGTTGATGAGTATCTACTACAGTTTCTGTGTTGACCAGTCTCTACTACGGTTTCTATGTTGACCAGTCTCTACTACAGTTTCTGTGTTGATCAGTCTCTACTACAGTTTCTGTGTTGACCAGTATGTACTACAGTTTCTGCGTTGACCTGTCTCTACTACAGTTCTTGTGTTGACCAGTCTCTACTACAGTCCCTGTGTCGACCAGTCTTTACCACAGTTTCTATGTTGACCACTATCTACTACAGTTTCTGTGTTGACCAGTCTCTACTACAGTTTCTGTGTTGACCAGTATGTACTACAGTTTCTGTGTTGAGCAGTCTCTACTGCAGTTTCAGTGTTGACGAGTATCTACTACAGTTTCTGTGTTGACCAGTCTCTACTACGGTTTCTGTGTTGACCAGTCTCTACTACGCTTTCTGTGTTGATCAGTCTCTACTACAGTTTCTGTGTTGACCAGTATGTACTACAGTTTCTACGTTGACCTGTCTCTACTACAGGTCTTGTGTTGACCAGTCTCTACTACAGTCCCTCTGTTGACCAGTCTCTACCACAGTTTCTGTGTGACCAGTCTCTACTACAGTTTCTGCGTTGACCAGTCTCTACTACAGTTCTTGAGTAGACCAGTCTCTACTACAGATTCAATATTGACCAGTCACTACTACGGTTTCTGTGTTGACCAGTCTCTACTACAGTTTCTGCGTTGACCAGTCTCTACAACAGTTCTTGAGTAGACAATTCTCTACTACAGATTCTCTATTGACCAGTCTCTACTACGGATTCTGTGTTGACCAGTCTCTACTACGGTTTCTTTGTTGACCAGTCTCTACTACAGTCCCTGTGTTGATCAGTCCCTATTACAGTCTCTGTGTTGACGAGTCTCCACTACAGTTTCTGTGTTGGCCAGTATCTACTACAGTTTTCTATGTTGACCAGTCTCTACTACAGTTTCTGTGTTGACCAGTCTTTACTACAGTTTCAGTGTTGACCAGTTTTTACTACATTTTCTTTGTTGACCAGTCTCTACTACAGTCCCTGTGTTGAACAGTCTCTTTTACATTCCCTGTGTTGACCAGTCTCTACTACAGTTTCTGTGTTCACCAGACTATACTACAGTTTCTGTGTTTACCAGTCTCTACTACAGTCCCTGTGTCGAACAGTCTTTACCACAGTTTCTGTATTGACCAGTATCTACTACAGTTTCTGTGTTTACCAGTCTCTACTACAGTTTCTGTGTTGACCAGTCTTTACCATAGTTTCTGTGTTGACCAGTATCTACTACAGTTTCTGTGTTGACCAGTCTTTACTACAGTTTCTGTGTTGAACAGTATCTACTACAGTTTCTGCGTTGACCCGTGTCTACTACAGATCTTGTGTTAACCAGTATGTACTACAGTTTCTGTGTTGACCAGTCTCTACTGCAGTTTCAGTGTTGACGAGTATCTACTACAGTTTCTGTGTTGACCAGTCTCTACTACGGTTTCTGTGTTGACCAGTCTCTACTACACTTTCTGTGTTGATCAGTCTCTACTACAGTTTCTGTGTTGACCAGTATGTACTACAGTTTCTGTGTTTACCAGTCTCTACTGCAGTTTCAGTGTTGACGAGTATCTACTACAGTTTCTGTGTTGACCAGTCTCTACTACAGTTTCTGCGTTGACCAGTCTCTGCAACAGTTCTTGAGTAGACCATTCTCTACTACAGATTCTCTATTGACCAGTCTCTACTACGGATTCTGTGTTGACCAGTCTCTACTACGGTTTCTTTGTTGACCAGTCTCTACTACAGTCCCTGTGTTGATCAGTCCCTATTACAGTCTCTGTGTTGACGAGTCTCCACTACAGTTTCTGTGTTGGCCAGTATCTACTACAGTTTCTATGTTGACCAGTCTCTACTACAGTTTCTGTGTTGACCAGTCTTTACTACAGTTTCAGTGTTGACCAGTCTTTACTACAGTTTCTTTGTTGACCAGTCTCTACTACAGTCCCTGTGTTGAACAGTCTCTTTTACAATCCCTGTGTTGACCAGTCTCTACTACAGTTTCTGTGTTCACCAGTCTATACTACAGTTTCTGTGTTTACCAGTCTCTACTACAGTCCCTGTGTCGAACAGTCTTTACCACAGTTTCTGTATTGACCAGTATCTACCACAGTTTCTGTGTTTACCAGTCTCTACTACAGTTCCTGTGTCGACCAGTCTTTACCATAGTTTCTGTGTTGACCAGTATCTACTACAGTTTCTGTGTTGACCAGTCTTTACTACAGTTTCTGTGTTGAACAGTATCTACTACAGTTTCTGCGTTGACCCGTGTCTACTACAGATCTTGTGTTAACCAGTATGTACTACAGTTTCTGTGTTGACCAGTCTCTACTGCAGTTTCAGTGTTGACGAGTATCTACTACAGTTTCTGTGTTGACCAGTCTCTACTACGGTTTCTGTGTTGACCAGTCTCTACTACAATTTCTGTGTTGATCAGTCTCTACTACAGTTTCTGTGTTGACCAGTATGTACTACAGTTTCTGTGTTGACCAGTCTCTACTGCAGTTTCAGTGTTGACGAGTATCTACTACAGTTTCTGTGTTGACCAGTCTCTACTACAGTTTCTGTGTTGACCTGTCTCTACTACAGTTTCTGTGTTGATCAGTCTCTACTACAGTTTCTGTGTTGACCAGTATGTACTACAGTATCTGTGTTGACCAGTCTCTACTGCAGTTTTAGTGTTGACGAGTATCTACTACAGTTTCTGTGTTGACCAGTCTCTACTACGGTTTCTGTGTTGACCAGTCTCTACTACACATTCTGTGTTGATCAGTCTCTACTACAGTTTCTGTGTTGACCAGTATGTACTACAGTTTCTGCGTTGACCTGTCTCTACTACAGGTCTTGTGTTGACCATTCTCTACTACAGTCCCTGTGTTGACCAGTCTCTACCACAGTTTCTGTGTTGACCAGTCTCTACTACAGTTTCAGTGTTGACGAGTATCTACTACAGTTTCTGTGTTGACCAGTCTCTACTACGGTTTCTGTGTTGACCAGTCTCTACTACAGTTTCTGTGTTGATCAGTCTCTACTACAGTTTCTGCGTTGACCAGTCTCTACTACAGTTCTTGTGTAGTCCAGTCTCTACGACAGTTTTTTTTCTATTGTCCAGTCTCTAATTCGGATTCTGTGTTGACCAGTCTCTACTACTTTTTCTATGTTGACCAGTCTCTACTACAGTCCCTGTGTTGACCAGTCCCTATTACAGTCTCTGTGTTGACGAGTCTCCACTACAGTTTCTGTGTTGGCCAGTATCTACTACATTTTCTTTGTAAACCAGTCTCTGCTACATTTTCTGTGTTGACCAGTCTTTGCTACAGTTTTAGTGTTACCAGTCTTTACTACATTTTCTTTGTGACCAGTCTCTACTACAGTCCCTGTGTTGAACAGTCTCAATTACTGTTCCTGTGTTGACCAGTCTCTACTACAGTTTCTGTTTTCACCAGCCTATACTACAGTTTTTGTGTTGACGAGTCTCTACTACAGTTTCTGCGTTGACCAGTCTCTACTACAGTTTCTGTGTTAAACAGTCTCTACTACAGTTTCTGTGTTGACCAGTCTCTACTACAGTTTCTGTGTTGACCAGTCTCTACTACAGTTTCTGCGTTGACCAGTGTCTACAACAGTTCTTGAGTAGACCATTCTCTACTACAGATTCTCTATTGACCAGTCTCTACTACGGATTCTGTGTTGACCAGTCTCTACTACGGTTTCTTTGTTGACCAGTCTCTACTACAGTCCCAGTGTTGATCAGTCCCTATTACAGTCTCTGTGTTGACGAGTCTCCACTACAGTTTCTGTGTTGGCCAGTATCTACTACAGTTTCTATGTTGACCAGTCTCTACTACAGTTTCTGTGTTGACCAGTCTTTACTACAGTTTCAGTGTTGACCAGTTTTTACTACATTTTCTTTGTTGACCAGTCTCTACTACAGTCCCTGTGTTGAACAGTCTCTTTTATATTCCCTGTGTTGACCAGTCTCTACTACAGTTTCTGTGTTCACCAGTCTATACTACAGTTTCTGTGTTTACCAGTCTCTACTACAGTCCCTGTGTCGACCAGTCTTTACTACAGTTTCTGTGTTGACCAGTATCTACTACAGTTTCTGCGAAGACCCGTGTCTACTACAGATCTTGTGTTGACCAGTCTCTACTACAGTCCCTGTGTTGACCAGTCTCTACTACAGTTTCTGTTTTCACCAGCCTATACTACAGTTTTTGTGTTGATGAGTCTCTACTACAGTTTCTGCGTTGACCAGTCTCTACTACAGTTTCTGTGTTAACCAGTCTCTACTACAGTTTCTGTGTTGACCAGTCTCTACTACAGTTTCTGTGTTGACCAGTCTCTACTACAGTTTCTGCGTTGACCAGTGTCTACAACAGTTCTTGAGTAGACCATTCTCTACTACAGATTCTCTATTGACCAGTCTCTACTACGGATTCTGTGTTGACCAGTCTCTACTACGGTTTCTTTGTTGACCGTCTCTATTACAGTCCCTGTGTTGATCAGTCCCTATTACAGTCTCTGTGTTGACGAGTCTCCACTACAGTTTCTGTGTTGGCCAGTATCTACTACAGTTTCAATGTTGACCAGTCTCTACTACAGTTTCTGTGTTGACCAGTCTTTACTACAGTTTCAGTGTTGACCAGTTTTTACTACATTTTCTTTGTTGACCAGTCTCTACTACAGTCCCTGTGTTGAACAGTCTCTTTTACATTCCCTGTGTTGACCAGTCTCTACTACAGTTTCTGTGTTCACCAGTCTATACTACAATTTCTGTGTTTACCAGTCTCTACTACAGTCCCTGTGTCGAACAGTCTTTACCACAGTTTCTGTATTGACCAGTATCTACTGCAGTTTATGTGTTTACCAGTCTCTACTACAGTCCCTGTGTCGACCAGTCTTTACCATAGTTTCTGTGTTGACCAGTCTCTACTACAGTTCTTGTGTAGACCAGTCTCTACTACAGTTTCTCTGTTGACCAGTCTCTACTACGGTTTCTGTGTTGACCAGTCTCTACTACGGTTTCTATGTTGACCCGTCTCTGCTACAGTCCCTGTGTTGACCAGTCTCTATTACAGTCCCTGTGTTGATCAGTCTCTACTACGGTTTCTGGGTTGACGAGTCTCTACTACAGTTTCTGTGTTGACCAGTATGTACTACAGTTTCTGTGTTGACCAGTCTCTACTACAGTTCTCTGTGTCGCACAGTCTTTACCCACAGTTTCTGTGTTGACCAGTATCTACTACAGTTACTGTGTTGACCAGTCTTTACTACACTTTCTGTGTTGACCAGTATCTACTACAGTTTCTGCGTTGACCCGTCTCTACTACAGTTATTGTGTTGACCAGTCTCTACTACAGTCCCTGTGTTGACCAGTCTCTACTACAGTTTCTGTGTTGACCAGTCTTTAATACAGTTTCAGTGTTGACCAGTTTCTACTACATTTTCTTTGTTGACCAGTCTCTACTACAGTCCCTGTGTTGAACAGTCTCTTTTACATTCCCTGTGTTGACCAGTCTCTACTACAGTTTCTGTGTTCACCAGACTATACTACAGTTTCTGTGTTTACCAGTCTCTACTACAGTCCCTGTTTCGAACAGTCTTTACCACAGTTTCTGTATTGACCAGTATCTACTACAGTTTCTGTGTTTACCAGTCTCTACTACAGTTCCTGTGTTGACCAGTCTTTACCATAGTTTCTGTGTTGACCAGTATCTACTACAGTTTCTGTGTTGACCAGTCTTTACTACAGTTTCTGTGTTGAACAGTATCTACTACAGTTTCTGCGTTGACCCGTGTCTACTACAGATCTTGTGTTAACCAGTATGTACTACAGTTTCTGTGTTGACCAGTCTCTACTGCAGTTTCAGTGTTGACGAGTATCTACTACAGTTTCTGTGTTGACCAGTCTCTACTACGGTTTCTGTGTTGACCAGTCTCTACTACACTTTCTGTGTTGATCAGTCTCTACTACAGTTTCTGTGTTGACCAGTATGTACTACAGTTTCTGTGTTTACCAGTCTCTACTGCAGTTTCAGTGTTGACGAGTATCTACTACAGTTTCTGTGTTGACCAGTCTCTACTACAGTTTCTGCGTTGACCAGTCTCTACAACAGTTCTTGAGTAGACCATTCTCTACTACAGATTCTTTATTGACCAGTCTCTACTACGGATTCTGTGTTGACCAGTCTCTACTACGGTTTCTTTGTTGACCAGTCTCTACTACAGTCCCTGTGTTGATCAGTCCCTATTACAGTCTCTGTGTTGACGAGTCTCCACTACAGTTTCTGTGTTGGCCAGTATCTACTACAGTTTCTATGTTGACCAGTCTCTACTACAGTTTCTGTGTTGACCAGTCTTTACTACAGTTTCAGTGTTGACCAGTTTTTACTACATTTTCTTTGTTGACCAGTCTCTACTACAGTCCCTGTGTTGAACAGTCTCTTTTACAATCCCTGTGTTGACCAGTCTCTACTACAGTTTCTGTGTTCACCAGTCTATACTACAGTTTCTGTGTTTACCAGTCTCTACTACAGTCCCTGTGTCGAACAGTCTTTACCACAGTTTCTGTATTGACCAGTATCTACCACAGTTTCTGTGTTTACCAGTCTCTACTACAGTTCCTGTGTCGACCAGTCTTTACCATAGTTTCTGTGTTGACCAGTATCTACTACAGTTTCTGTGTTGACCAGTCTTTACTACAGTTTCTGTGTTGAACAGTATCTACTACAGTTTCTGCGTTGACCCGTGTCTACTACAGATCTTGTGTTAACCAGTATGTACTACAGTTTCTGTGTTGACCAGTCTCTACTGCAGTTTCAGTGTTGACGAGTATCTACTACAGTTTCTGTGTTGACCAGTCTCTACTACGGTTTCTGTGTTGACCAGTCTCTACTACAGTTTCTGTGTTGATCAGTCTCTACTACAGTTTCTGTGTTGACCAGTATGTACTACAGTTTCTGTGTTGACCAGTCTCTACTGCAGTTTCAGTGTTGACGAGTATCTACAACAGTTTCTGTGTTGACCAGTCTCTACTACAGTTTCTGTGTTGAACAGTCTCTACTACAGTTTCTGTGTTGATCAGTCTCTACTACAGTTTCTGTGTTGACCAGTATGTACTACAGTTTCTGCGTTGACCTGTCTCTACTACAGTTCTTGTGTTGACCAGTCTCTACTACAGTCCCTGTGTCGACCAGTCTTTACTACAGTTTCTATGTTGACCAGTATCTACTACAGTTTCTGTGTTGACCAGTCTTTACTACAGTTTCTGTGTTGACCAGTATGTACTACAGTTTCTGTGTTGACCAGTCTCTACTGCAGTTTCAGTGTTGACGAGTATCTACTACAGTTTCTGTGTTGACCAGTCTCTACTACGGTTTCTGTGTTGACCAGTCTCTACTACAGTTTCTGTGTTGAACAGTCTCTACTACAGTTTCTGTGTTGACCAGTAAGTACTACAGATTCTGCGTTGACCTGTCTCTACTACAGTTCTTGTGTTGACCAGTCTCTACTACAGTCCCTGTGTTGATCAGTCTCTACTACAGTTTCTGTGTTGACCAGTATGTACTACAGTTTCTGCGTTGACCTGTCTCTACTACAGTTCTTGTGTTGACCAGTCTCTACTACAGTCCCTGTGTCGACCAGTCTTTACCACAGTTTCTATGTTGATCAGTATCTACTACAGTTTCTGTGTTGACCAGTCTTTACTACAGTTTCTGTGTTGACCAGTATGTACTACAGTTTCTGTGTTGACCAGTCTCTACTGCAGTTTCAGTGTTGACGAGTATCTACTACAGTTTCTGTGTTGACCAGTCTCTACTACGGTTTCTGTGTTGACCAGTCTCTACTACAGTTTCTGTGTTGACCAGTATGTACTACAGTTTCTGTGTTGACCAGTCTCTACTACGGTTTCTGTGTTGACCAGTCTCTACTACAGTTTCTGTGTTGATCAGTCTCTACTACAGTTTCTGTGTTGACCAGTATGTACTACAGTTTCTGAGTTGACCTGTCTCTACTACAGTTCTTGTGTTGACCAGTCTCTACTACAGTCCCTGTGTTGACCAGTCTCTACCACAGTTTCTGTGTTGACCAGTCTCTACTACAGTTTCAGTGTTGACGAGTATCTACTACAGTTTCTGTGTTGACCAGTCTCTACTACGGTTTCTGTGTTGACCAGTCTCTACTACAGTTTCTGTGTTGATCAGTCTCTACTACAGTTTCTGCGTTGACCAGTCTCTACTACAGTTCTTGTGTAGTCCAGTCTCTACTACAGTTTCTGTGTTGATCAGTCTCTACTACAGTTTCTGTGTTGACCAGTATGTACTACATTTTCTGCGTTGACCTGTCTCTACTACAGTTCTTGTGTTGACCAGTCTCTACTACAGTCCCTGTGTTGACCAGTCTCTACCACAGTTTCTATGTTGACCAGTCTCTACTACAGTTTCAGTGTTGACGAGTATCTACTACAGTTTCTGTGTTGACCAGTCTCTACTACGGTTTCTGTGTTGACCAGTCTCTACTACAGTTTCTGTGTTGATCAGTCTCTACTACAGTTTCTGCGTTGACCAGTCTCTACTACAGTTCTTGTGTAGTCTAGTCTCTACTACAGTTTTTTTCTATTGTCCAGTCTCTAATACGGATTCTGTGTTGACCAGTCTCTACTACTTTTTCTATGTTGACCAGTCTCTACTACAGTCCCTGTGTTGACCAGTCCCTATTACAGTCTCTGTGTTGACGAGTCTCCACTACAGTTTCTGTGTTGGCCAGTATCTACTACAGTTTCTTTGTAAACCAGGCTCTGCTACAGTTTCTGTGTTGACCAGTATGTACTACAGTTTCTGTGTTGACCAGTCTCTACTGCAGTTTCAGTGTTGACGAGTATCTACTACAGTTTCTGTGTTGACCAGTCTCTACTACAATTTCTGTGTTGACCAGTCTCTACTACAGTTTCTGCGTTGACCCGTGTCTACTACAGATCTTGTGTTGACCAGTATGTACTACAGTTTCTGTGTTGACCAGTCTCTACTGCTGTTTCAGTGTTGACGAGTATCTACTACAGTTTCTGTGTTGACCAGTCTCTACTACGGTTTCTGTGTTGACCAGTCTCTACTACAGTTTCTGTGTTGATCAGTCTCTACTACAGTTTCTGTGTTGACCAGTATGTACTACAGTTTCTGTGTTGACCAGTCTCTACTGCAGTTTCAGTGTTGACGAGTATCTACTACAGTTTCTGTGTTGACCAGTCTCTGCTACAGTTTCTGTGTTGACCAGTCTTTACTACAGTTTTAGTGTTGACCAGTCTTTACTACATTTTCTTTGTTGACCAGTCTACTACAGTCCCTGTGTTGAACAGTCTCAATTACAGTCCCTGTGTTGACCTGTCTCTACTACAGTTTCTGTGTTCACCAGTCTATACTACAGTTTTTGTGTTGACGAGTCTCTACTACAGTTTCTGCGTTGACCAGTCTCTACTACAGTTTCTGTGTTGAACAGTCTCTACTACAGTTTCTGTGTTGACCAGTCTCTACTACAGTTTCTGTTTTGACCAGTCTCTACTACAGTTTCTGTGTTGACCAGTCTCTACTACAGTTTCTGCGTTGACCAGTCTCTACTACAGTTCTTGTGTAGACCAGTCTCTACTACAGATTCTCTATTGACCAGTCTCTACTACGGTTTCTGTGTTGACCAGTCACTACTACGGTTTCTATGTTGACCAGTCTCTACTACAGTCCCTGTGTTGATCAGTCCCTATTACAGTCTCTGTGTTGACGAGTCTCCACTACAATTTCTGTGTTGGCCAGTATCTACTACAGTTTGTATGTTGACCAGTCTCTACTACAGTTTCTGTGTTGACCAGTCTTTACTTCAGTTTCAGTGTTGACCAGTTTTTACTACATTTTCTTTGTTGACCAGTCTCTACTACAGTCCCTGTATTGAACAGTCTCTATTACAGTCCCTGTGTTGACCATTCTCTACTACAGTTTCTGTGTTCATCAGTCTATACTACAGTTTCTGTGTTTACCAGTCTCTACTACAGTCCATGTGTCGAACAGTCTTTACCACACTTTCTGTATTGACCAGTATCTACTACAGTTTCTGTGTTTGCCAGTCTCTACTACAGTCCCTGTGTCGACCAGTCTTTACCACAGTTTCTGTGTTGACCAGTATCTACTACAGTTTCTATGTTGACCAGTCTTTACTACAGTTTCTGTGTTGACCAGTATCTACTACAGTTTCAGCGTTGACCCGTCTCTACTACAGTTTTTGTGTTGACCAGTCTCTACTACAGTCCCTGTGTTGACCAGTCTCTACTACAGTTTTTTTCTATTGACCAGTCTCTAATACGGTTTCTGTGTTGACCAGTCTCTACTACGGTTTCTATGTTGACGAGTCTCTACTACAGTCCCTGTGTTGACCAGTCCATATTACAGTCTCTGTGTTGACGAGTCTCCACTACAGTTTCTGTGTTGGCCAGTATCTACTACAGTTTCTTTGTAAACCAGTTTCTGCTACAGTTTTTGTGTTGACCAGTCTTTACTACAGTTTTAGTGTTCTTCAGTCTTTACTACATTTTCTTTGTGACCAGTCTCTACTACAGTCTCTGTGTTGAACAGTCTCAATTACAGTCCCTGTGTTGACCAGTCTCTACTACAGTTTCTGTGTTCACCAGTCTATACTACAGTTTTTGTGTTGACGAGTCTCTACAACAGTTTCTATGTTGACCAGTCTCTACTGCAGTTTCTGTGTTGAACAGTCTCTACTACAGTTTCTGTGTTGATCAGTCTCTCTACAGTTTCTGTGTTGACCAGTCTCTACTACAGTTTCTGTGTTGATCAGTCTCTACTACAGTTTCTGCGTTGACCAGTCTCTACTACAGTTCTTGTGTAGACCAGTCTCTACTACAGATTCTCTATTGACCAGTCTCTACTACGGTTTCTGTGTTTACCAGTCTCTACTACGGTTTCTATGTTGACCAGTCTCTACTACAGTCCCTGTGTTGATCAGTCCCTATTACAGTCTCTGTGTTGACGAGTCTCCACTACAGTTTCTGTGTTGGCCAGTATCTACTACAGTTTCTATGTTGACCAGTCTCTACTACAGTTTCTATGTTTGACCAGTCTTTACTACAGTTTTCAGTGTTGACCAGTTTTTACTACATATTCTTTGTTGACCAGTCTCTACTACAGTCCCTGTGTTGAACAGTCTTTACCACAGTTTATGTGTTGACCAGACTCTACTACGGTTCCCTGTGTTGACTAGTCTCTACTACAGTTTCTGTGTTGACGAGTCTCTACTACAGTTTCTGTGATGACCAGTCTCTACTACAGTTTCTGTGTTGACCAGTCTCTACTACAGTTTCTGCGTTGACCAGTTTCTACTACAGTTCTTGTGTAGACCAGTCTCTACTACAGATTCTCTATTGACCAGTCTCTACTACGGTTTCTGTGTTGACCAGTCTCTACTACGGTTTCTATGTTGACCAGTCTCTACTACAGTCCCTGTGTTGATCAGTCCCTTTTACAGTGTCTCTGTGTTGACGAGTCTCCACTACAGTTTCTATGTTGACCAGTCTCTACTACAGTTTCTGTGTTGACCAGTCTTTACTACAGTTTCAGTGTTGACCAGTTTTTACTACATTTTCTTTGTTGACCAGTCTCTACTACAGTCCCTGTGTTGAACAGACTCTTTTACATTCCCTGTGTTGACCAGTCTCTACTACAGTTTCTGTGTTGAACAGTCTCTACTACAGTTTCTGTATTGACCAGTCGCTACTACAGTTTCTGTGTTGACCAGTCTCTACTACAGTTTCTGCGTTGACCAGTCTCTACTACAGTTCTTGAGTAGACCATTCTCTACTACAGATTCTCTATTGACCAGTCTCTACTACGGATTCTGTGTTGACCAGTCTCTACTACGGTTTCTTTGTTGACCAGTCTCTACTACAGTCCCTGTGTTGATCAGTCCCTATTACAGTCTCTGTGTTGACGAGTCTCCACTACAGTTTCTGTGTTGGCCAGTATCTACTACAGTTTCTATGTTGACCAGTCTCTACTACAGTTTCTGTGTTGACCAGTCTTTACTACAGTTTCAGTGTTGACCAGTTTTTACTACATTTTCTTTGTTGACCAGTCTCTACTACAGTCCCTGTGTTGAACAGACTCTTTTACATTCCCTGTGTTGACCAGTCTCTACTACAGTTTCTGTGTTGAACAGTCTCTACTACAGTTTCTGTATTGACCAGTCGCTACTACAGTTTCTGTGTTGACCAGTCTCTACTACAGTTTCTGTGTTGACCAGTCTCTACTACAGTTTCTGCGTTGACCAGTTTCTACTACAGTTCTTGTGTAGACCAGTCTCTACTACAGATTCTCTATTGACCAGTCTCTACTACGGTTTCTGTGTTGACCAGTCTCTACTACGGTTTCTATGTTGACCAGTCTCTACTACAGTCCCTGTGTTGATCAGTCCCTTTTACAGTGTCTCTGTGTTGACGAGTCTCCACTACAGTTTCTATGTTGACCAGTCTCTACTACAGTTTCTGTGTTGACCAGTCTTTACTACAGTTTCAGTGTTGACCAGTTTTTACTACATTTTCTTTGTTGACCAGTCTCTACTACAGTCCCTGTGTTGAACAGACTCTTTTACATTCCCTGTGTTGACCAGTCTCTACTACAGTTTCTGTGTTGAACAGTCTCTACTACAGTTTCTGTATTGACCAGTCGCTACTACAGTTTCTGTGTTGACCAGTCTCTACTACAGTTTCTGTGTTGACCAGTCTCTACTACAGTTTCTGCGTTGACCAGTTTCTACTACAGTTCTTGTGTAGACCAGTCTCTACTACAGATTCTCTATTGACCAGTCTCTACTACGGTTTCTGTGTTGACCAGTCTCTACTACGGTTTCTATGTTGACCAGTCTCTACTACAGTCCCTGTGTTGATCAGTCCCTTTTACAGTCTCTGTGTTGACGAGTCTCCACTACAGTTTCTGTGTTGGCCAGTATCTACTACAGTTTCTGTGTTTACCAGTCTCTACTACAGTTCCTGTGTCGAACAGTCTTAACCACAGTTTCTGTATTGACCAGTATCTACTACACTTTCTGTGTTTACCAGTCTCTACTACAGTCCCTGCGTCGACCAGTCTTTACCACAGTTTCTATGTTGACCAGTATCTACTACAGTTTCTGTGTTGACCAGTCTTTACTACAGTTTCTGTGTTGACCAGTATGTACTACAGTTTCTGTGCTGACCCGTCTCTACTGCAGTTTCAGTGTTGACGAGTATCTACTACAGTTTCTGTGTTGACCAGTCTCTACTACGGTTTCTGTGTTGACCAGTCTCTACTACAGTTTCTGTGTTGATCAGTCTCTACTACAGTTTCTGTGTTGACCAGTATGTACTACAATTTCGGTGTTGACCTGTCTCTACTACAGTTCTTGTGTTGACCAGTCTCTACTACAGTCCCTGTGTTGACCAGTCTCTACCACAGTTTCTGTGTTGACCAGTCTCTACTACAGTTTCAGTGTTGACGAGTATCTACTACAGTTTCTGTGTTGACCAGTCTCTACTACGGTTTCTGTGTTGACCAGTCTCTACTACAGTTTCTGTGTTGACCAGTCTTTACTACAGTTTCAGTGTTGACCAGTTTTTACTACATTTTCTTTGTTGACCAGTCTCTACTACAGTCCCTGTGTTGAACAGACTCTTTTACATTCCCTGTGTTGACCAGTCTCTACTACAGTTTCTGTGTTGACCAGTCTCTACTACAGTTTCTGTGTTGACCAGTCTCTACTACAGTTTCTGCGTTGACCAGTCTCTACTACAGTTCTTGTGTAGTCCAGTCTCTACTACAGTTTTTTTCAATTGTCCAGTCTCTAATACGGATTCTGTGTTGACCAGTCTCTACTACTTTTTCTATGTTGACCAGTCTCTACTACAGTCCCTGTGTTGACCAGTCCCTATTACAGTCTCTGTGTTGACGAGTCTCCACTACAGTTTCTGTGTTGGCCAGTATCTACTACAGTTTCTTTGTAAACCAGTCTCTGCTACAGTTTCTGTGTTGACCAGTCTTTACTACAGTTTCAGTGTTGACCAGTTTTTACTACATTTTCTTTGTTGACCAGTCTCTACTACAGTCCCTGTGTTGAACAGTCTCTTTTACATTCCCTGTGTTGACCACTCTCTACTACAGTTTCTGTGTTGAACAGTCTCTACTACATTTTCTGTATTGACCAGTCGCTACTACAGTTTCTGTGTTGACCAGTCTCTACTACAGTTTCTGTGTTGACCAGTCTCTACTACAGTTTCTGCGTTGACCAGTCTCTACTACAGTTCTTGTGTAGACCAGTCTCTACTACAGATTCTCTATTGACCAGTCTCTACTACGGTTTCTGTGTTGACCAGTCTCTACTACGGTTTCTATGTTGACCAGTCTCTACTACAGTCCCTGTGTTGATCAGTCCCTTTTACAGTCTCTGTGTTGACGAGTCTCCACTACAGTTTCTGTGTTGGCCAGTATCTACTACAGTTTCTGTGTTTACCAGTCTCTACTACAGTTCCTGTGTCGAACAGTCTTTACCACAGTTTCTGTATTGACCAGTATCTACTACACTTTCTGTGTTTACCAGTCTCTACTACAGTCCCTGCGTCGACCAGTCTTTACCACAGTTTCTATGTTGACCAGTATCTACTACAGTTTCTGTGTTGACCAGTCTTTACTACAGTTTCTGTGTTGACCAGTATGTACTACAGTTTCTGTGTTGACCAGTCTCTACTGCAGTTTCAGTGTTGACGAGTATCTACTACAGTTTCTGTGTTGACCAGTCTCTACTACGGTTTCTGTGTTGACCAGTCTCTACTACAGTTTCTGTGTTGATCAGTCTCTACTACAGTTTCTGTGTTGACCAGTATGTACTACAGTTTCTGCGTTGACCTGTCTCTACTACAGTTCTTGTGTTGACCAGTCTCTACTACAGTCCCTGTGTTGACCAGTCTCTACCACAGTTTCTGTGTTGACCAGTCTCTACTACAGTTTCAGTGTTGACGAGTATCTACTACAGTTTCTGTGTTGACCAGTCTCTACTACGGTTTCTGTGTTGACCAGTCTCTACTACAGATTCTGTGTTGATCAGTCTCTACTACAGTTTCTGCGTTGACCAGCCTCTACTACAGTTCTTGTGTAGTCCAGTCTCTACTACAGTTTTTTTCAATTGTCCAGTCTCTAATACGGATTCTGTGTTGACCAGTCTCTACTACTTTTTCTATGTTGACCAGTCTCTACTACAGTCCCTGTGTTGACCAGTCCCTATTACAGTCTCTGTGTTGACGAGTCTCCACTACAGTTTCTGTGTTGGCCAGTATCTACTACAGTTTCTTTGTAAACCAGTCTCTGCTACAGTTTCTGTGTTGACCAGTCTTTACTACAGTTTTAGTGTTACCAGTCTTTACTACATTTTCTTTGTGACCAGTCTCTACTACAGTCCCTGTGTTGAACAGTCTCAATTACAGTTCCTGTGTTGACCAGTCTCTACTACAGTTTCTGTGTTCACCAGCCTATACTACAGTTTTTGTGTTGACGAGTCTCTACTACAGTTTCTGTGTTAAACAGTCTCTACTACAGTTTCTGTGTTGGCCAGTCTCTACTACAGTTTCTGTGTTGACCAGTCTCTACTACAGTTTCTGCGTTGACCAGTCTCTACAACAGTTCTTGAGTAGACCATTCTCTACTACAGATTCTCTATTGGCCAGTCTCTACTACGGATTCTGTGTTGACCAGTCTCTACTACGGTTTCTTTGTTGACCAGTCTCTACTACAGTCCCTGTGTTGATCAGTCCCTATTACAGTCTCTGTGTTGACGAGTCTCCACTACAGTTTCTGTGTTGGCCAGTATCTACTACAGTTTCTATGTTGACCAGTCTCTACTACAGTTTCTGTGTTGACCAGTCTTTCCTACAGTTTCAGTGTTGACCAGTTTTTACTACATTTTCTTTGTTGACCAGTCTCTACTACAGTCCCTGTGTTGAACAGTCTCTTTTACATTCCCTGTGTTGACCAGTCTCTACTACAGTTTCTGTGTTCACCAGTCTATACTACAGTTTCTGTGTTTACCAGTCTCTACTACAGTCCCTGTGTCAAACAGTCTTTACCACAGTTGCTGTATTGACCAGTATCTACTACAGTTTCTGTGTTTACCAGTCTCTACTACTGTCCCTGTGTCGACCAGTCTTTACCATGGTTTCTGTGTTGACCAGTATCTACTACAGTTACTGTGTTGACCAGTCTTTACTACAGTTTCTGTGTTGACCAGTATCTACTACAGTTTCTGCGTTGACCCGTGTCTACTACAGATCTTGTGTTGACCAGTCTCTACTACAGTCCCTGTGTTGACCAGTCTCTACTACAGTTTCTGTGTTGACGAGTCTCTACTACAGTTTCTGTGTTGACGAGTCTCTACTACAGTTTCTGTGTAGACCAGTCTCTACTACAGTTTTTGTGTTGACCAGTCTCTACTACAGTTCTTTTGTTGACCAGTCTCTACTACAGTTTCTCTGTTGACCAGTCTCTACTACGGTTTCTGTGTTGACCAGTCTCTACTACGGTTTCTATGTTGACCCGTCTCTGCTACAGTCCCTGTGTTGACCAGTCTCTATTACAGTCTCTGTGTTGATCAGTCTCTACTACGGTTTCTGGGTTGACGAGTCTCTACTACAGTTTCTGTGTTGACCAGTATGTACTACAGTTTCTGTGTTGACCAGTCTCTACTGCAGTTTCAGTGTTGACGAGTATCTACTACAGTTTCTGTGTTGACCAGTCTCTACTACGGTTTCTGTGTTGACCAGTCTCTACCACAGTTTCTGTGTTGATCAGTCTCTACTACTGTTTCTGTGTTGACCAGTATGTACTACAGTTTCTGCGTTGACCTGTCTCTACTACAGTTCTTGTGTTGACCAGTCTCTACTACAGTCCCTGTGTCGACCAGTCTTTACCACAGTTTCTATGTTGACCACTATCTACTACAGTTTCTGTGTTGACCAGTCTTTACTACAGTTTCTGTGTTGACCATTATGTACTACAGTTTCTGTGTTGACCAGTCTCTACTGCAGTTTCAGTGTTGACGAGTATCTACTACAGTTTCTGTGTTGACCAGTCTCTACTACGGTTTCTGTGTTGACCATTCTCTACTACAGTTTCTGTGTTGATCAGTCTCTACTACAGTTTCTGTGTTGACCAGTATGTACTACAGTTTCTGCGTTGACCTGTCTCAACTACAGGTCTTGTGTTGACCAGTCTCTACTACAGTCCCTGTGTTGACCAGTCTCTACCACAGTTTCTGTGTTGACCAGTCTCTACTACAGTTTCAGTGTTGACGAGTATCTACTACAGTTTCTGTGTTGACCAGTCTCTACTACGGTTTCTGTGTTGACCAGTCTCTAATACAGATTCTGTGTTGATCAGTCTCTACTACAGTTTCTGCGTTGACCAGTGTCTACTACAGTTCTTGTGTAGTCCAGTCTCTACTACAGTTTTTTTCTATTGTCCAGTCTCTAATTCGGATTCTGTGTTGACCACTCTCTACTACTTTTTCTATGTTGACCAGTCTCTACTACAGTCCCTGTGTTGACCAGTCCCTATTACAGTCTCTGTGTTGACGAGTCTCCACTACAGTTTCTGTGTTGGCCAGTATCTACTACAGTTTCTTTGTAAACCAGTCTCTGCTACAGTTTCTGTGTTGACCAGCCTTTACTACAGTTTTAGTGTTACCAGTCTTTACTACATTTTCTTTGTGACCAGTCTCTACTACAGTCCCTGTGTTGAACAGTCTCAATTACAGTTCCTGTGTTGACCAGTCTCTACTACAGTTTCTGTGTTCACCAGCCTATACTACAGTTTTTGTGTTGACGAGTCTCTACTACAGTTTCTGCGTTGACCAGTCTCTACTAGAGTTTCTGTGTTAAACAGTCTCTACTACAGTTTCTGTGTTGACCAGTCTCTACTACAGTTTCTGTGTTGACCAGTCTCTACTACAGTTTCTGCGTTGACCAGTGTCTACAACAGTTCTTGAGTAGACCATTCTCAACTACAGATTCTCTATTGACCAGTCTCTACTACGGATTCTGTGTTGACCAGTCTCTACTACGGTTTCTATGTTGACCAGTCTCTACTACAGTCCCTGTGTTGATCAGTCCCTATTACAGTCTCTGTGTTGACCAGTCTCTACTACAGTTTCTGTGTTCACCAGCCTATACTACAGTTTTTGTGTTGACGAGTCTCTACTACAGTTTCCGCGTTGACCAGTCTCTACTACAGTTTCTGTGTTAAACAGTCTCTACTACAGTTTTCTGTGTTGACCAGTCTCTACTACAGTCTCTGTGTTGAACAGTCTCTTATACATTCCCTGTGTTGACCATTCTCTACTACAGTTTCTGTGTTCACCAGTCTATACTACAGTTTCTGTGTTTACCAGTCTCTACTACAGTCCCTGTGTCGAACAGACTTTACCACAGTTTCTGTATTGACCAGTATCTACTACAGTTTGTGTGTTTACCAGTCTCTACTACAGTCCCTGTGTCGACCAGTCTTTACCATAGTTTCTGTGTTGACCAGTATCTACTACAGTTTCTGTGTTGACCAGTCTTTACTACAGTTTCTGTGTTGACCAGTATCTACTACAGTTTCTGCGTTGACCCGTGTCTACTACAGATCTTGTGTTGACCAGTCTCTACTACAGTCCCTGTGTTGACCAGTCTCTACTACAGTTTCTGTGTTGACGAGTCTCTACTACAGTTTCTGTGTTGACGAGTCTCTACTACAGTTTCTGTGTTGACCAGTCTCTACTACAGTTTTTGTGTTGACCAGTCTCTACTACAGTTCTTGTGTAGACCAGTCTCTACTACAGTTTCTATGTTGACCAGTCTCTACTACGGTTTCTGTGTTGACCAGTCTCTACTACGGTTTCTATGTTGACCCGTCTCTGCTACAGTCCCTGTGTTGACCAGTCTCTATTACAGTCCCTGTGTTGATCAGTCTCTACTACGGTTTCTGGGTTGACAAGTCCCTACTACAGTTTTTGTGTTGACCAGTCTTTACTACAGTTTCAGTGTTGACCAGTCTTTACTACATTTTCTTTGTTGACCAGTCTCTACTACAGTCCCTGTGTTGATCAGTCCCTATTACAGTCTCTGTGTTGACGAGTCTCCACTACAGTCTCTGTGTTGGCCAGTATCTACTACAAGTTTCTATGTTAACCAGTCTCTACTACAGTTTCTGTGTTGACCAGTCTTTACTACAGTTTCAGTGTTGACCAGTTTTTACTACATTTTCTTTGTTGACCAGTCTCTACTACAGTCCCTGTGTTGAACAGTCTCTTTTACATTCCCTGTGTTGACCAGTCCCTACTACAGTTTCTGTGTTCACCAGTCTATATTACAGTTTCTGTGTTTACCAGTCTCTACTACAGTCCCTGTGTCGAACAGTCTTTACCACAGTTTCTGTATTGACCAGTATCTACTACAGTTTCTGTGTTTACCAGTCTCTACTACAGTCCCTGTGTCGACCAGTCTTTACCACAGTTTCTGTGTTGACCAGTATCTACTACAGTTTCTGTGTTGACAGTATCTACTACAGTTTCTGCGTTGACCCGTGTCTACTACAGATCTTGTGTTGACCAGTCTCTACTACAGTCCCTGCGTTGACCAGTCTCTACTACAGTTTCTGTGTTGACGAGTCTCTACTACAGTTTCTGTGTTGACGTGTCTCTACTACAGTTTCTGTGTTGACCAGTCTCTACTACAGTTTTTGTGTTGACCAGTCTCTACTACAGTTCTTGTGTAGACCAGTCTCTACTACAGTTTCTCTGTTGACCAGTCTCTACTACGGTTTCTGTGTTGACCAGTCTCTACTACGGTTTCTATGTTGACCCGTCTTCTGCTACAGTCCCTGTGTTGACCAGTCTCTATTACAGTCCCTGTGTTGATCAGTCCCTATACAGTCTCTGTGTTGACGAGTCTCCACTACAGTTTCTGTGTTGGTCAGTATCTACTACAGTTTCTATGTTGACCAGTCTCTACTACGGTTTCTGGTTGACGAGTCTCTACTACAGTTACTGTGTTGACCAGTATGTACTACAGTTTCTGTGTTGACCAGTCTCTACTGCAGTTTCAGTGTTGATGAGTATCTACTACAGTTTCTGTGTTGACCAGTCTCTACTACGGTTTCTATGTTGACCAGTCTCTACTACAGTTTCTGTGTTGATCAGTCTCTACTACAGTTTCTGTGTTGACCAGTATGTACTACAGTTTCTGCGTTGACCTGTCTCTACTACAGTTCTTGTGTTGACCAGTCTCTACTACAGTCCCTGTGTCGACCAGTCTTTACCACAGTTTCTATGTTGACCACTATCTACTACAGTTTCTGTGTTGACCAGTCTCTACTACAGTTTCTGTGTTGAGCAGTATGTACTACAGTTTCTGTGTTGAGCAGTCTCTACTGCAGTTTCAGTGTTGACGAGTATCTACTACAGTTTCTGTGTTGACCAGTCTCTACTACGGTTTCTGTGTTGACCAGTCTCTACTACGCTTTCTGTGTTGATCAGTCTCTACTACAGTTTCTGTGTTGACCAGTATGTACTACAGTTTCTACGTTGACCTGTCTCTACTACAGGTCTTGTGTTGACCAGTCTCTACTACAGTCCCTCTGTTGACCAGTCTCTACCACAGTTTCTGTGTTGACCAGTTTATTACGTACAATTTCTTTGTAAACCAATCTCTGCTACAGTTTCTGTGTTGAC
>NW_003132737.1:0-79972 GCF_000003605.2 Saccoglossus kowalevskii
CATCCTGGATTGGTTGTATCACTGAAGACCCATTGATTGGAGTTATTTCAACGGATCTTTAGATTAATGATATCGCAGACAATCCTGAATTGGTTGTATCACTGAAGACCCATTGATTGGAGTTATTTCAACGGATCTTCAGATTAATGATATTACAGACATCCCTGGATTGGTTCTATCACTGAAGATGCATTGATTGGAGTTATTTCAACGGATCTTCAGATTAATGATATTACAGACATCCCTGGTTTGGTTCTATCACTGAAGACCCGTTGATTGGAGTTATTTCAACGGATCTCTAGATTAATGATATTGCAGACATCGCCGGATTGGTTGTATCACTGAAGACCCATTGATTGGAGTTATTTCAACGGATCTCTAGAATAATGATATCGCAGACAATCCTGGATTGGTTCTATCAATGAAGACCCATTGATTGGAGTTATTTCAACGGATCTCTAGATTAATGATATCGCAGACAATCCTGGATTGGTTCTATCACTGAAACCCCATTGATTGGAGTTATTTCAACGGATCTTCAGATTAATGATATCACAGACAATCCCGGATTGGTTCTATCACTGAAGACCCATTAATTGGAGTTATTTCAACGGATCCTCTGATTAATGATATTACAGACATCCCTGGTTTGGTTCTATCACTGAAGACCCGTTGATTGGAGTTATTTCAACGGATCGCTAGATTAATGATATTGCAGACATCGCCGGATTGGTTGTATCACTGAAGACCCATTGATTGGAGTTATTTCAACGGATCTTCAGATTAATGATGTCGTAGACAATCCCGGATAGGTTCTATCACTGAAGACCCATTGATTGGAGTCATTTCAACGGATCTCTAGATTAATGATATCGCAGACAATCCTGGATTGGTTGTATCACTGAAGACCCATTGATTGGAGTTATTTCAACGGATCTCTAGATTAATGATATCGCAGACAATCCTGGACTGGTTGTATCACTGAAGACCCATTGATTGGAGTTATTTCAACGGATCTTCAGATTAATGATATTACAGACATCCCTGGGTTGGTTCTATCACTGAAGACCCATTGATTGGAGTCATTTCAAAGGACCTCTAGATTAATGATATCGCAGACAATCCTGGATTGGTTGTATCACTGAAGACCCATTAATTGGAGTTATTTCAACGGATCTCTAGATTAATGATATCACAGACAATCCCGGATTGGTTCTATCACTGAAGACCCATTGATTGGAGTTATTTCAACGGATCTCTGGATTAATGATATCGCAGACAATCCCGGATTGGTTCTATCACTGAAGACCCATTAATTGGAGTTATTTCAATGGATCTTCAGATTAATGATATTACAGACATCCCTGGATTGGTTCTATCACTGAAGACCCATTGATTGGAGTTATTTCAACGGATCTTCAGATTAATGATATTGCAGACATCGCCGGATTGGTTGTATCACTGAAGACCCATTGATTGGAGTTATTTCAACGGATCTTCAGATTAATGTTGTCGTAGACAATCCCGGATTGGTTCTATCACTGAAGACCCATTGATTGGAGTTATTTCAACGGATCTTCAGATTAATGATATTACAGACATCCCTGGATTGGTTCTATCACTGAAGACCCATTGATTGGAGTTATTTCAACGGATCTTCAGATTAATGATATTACAGACATCCCTGGTTTGGTTCTATCACTGAAGACCCGTTGATTGGAGTTATTTCAACGGATCTCTAGATTAATGATATTTCAGACATCGCCGGATTGGTTGTATCACTGAAGACCCATTGATTGGAGTTATTTCAACGGATCTCTATATTAATGATATCGCAGACAATCCTGGATTGGGTGTATCACTGAAAACCCATTGATTGGAGTTATTTCAACGGATCTCTAGATTAATGATATCGCAGACAATCCTGGATTTGTTCTATCACTGAAGACCCATTGATTGGAGTTATTTCAACGGATTTCATTGATTAATGATATCGCAGACAATCCTGGATTGGTTCTATCACTGAAGACCCATTGATTGGAGTTATTTCAACGGATCTTTAGATTAATGATATTACAGACAATCCTGGATTGGTTCCATCACTGAAGACCCATTAATTGGAGTTATTTCAACGGATCTCTAGATTAGTGATATCACAGACAATCCTGGATTGGTTCTATCACTGAAGACCCATTGATTGGAGTTATTTCAACGGATCTCCAGATTAATGATATCACAGACAATCCTGGATTGGTTCTGTCACTGAAGACCCATTGATTGGAGTTATTTCAACGGATCTCTAGATTAATAATATCACAGACAATCCCGGATTGGTTCTATCACTGAAGACCCATTAATTGGAGTTACTTCAACGGTTCCTTTGATTAATGATATTACAGACATCCCTGGTTTGGTTCTATCACTGAAGACCCGTTGATTGGAGTTATTTCAACGGATCACTAGATTAATGATATTGCAGACATCGCCGGATTGGTTGTATCACTGAAGACCCATTGATTGTAGTTATTTCAACGGATCTTCAGATTAATGATGTCGTAGAAAATCCCGGATTGGTTCTATCACTGAAGACCCATTGATTGGAGTTATTTCAACGGATATCTAGATTAATGATATCGCAGACAATCCTGGATTGGTTCTATCACTGAAGACCCGTATTGGAGTTATTTCAACGGATCTTCAGATTAATGATGTCGTAGACAATTCCGGATTGGTTCTATCACTGAAGACCCATTGATTGGAGTTATTTAAACGGCTCTTCAGATTAATGATATTACAGACATCCCTGGTTTGGTTCTATCACTGAAGACCCGTTGATTGGAGTTATTTCAACGGATCTCCAGATTAATGATATTGCAGACATCGCCGGATTGGTTGTATCACTGAAGACCCAATGATTGGAGTTATTTCAACCGATCTCTAGATTAATGATATCGCAGACAATCCTGGATTGGTTGTATCACTGAAGACCCATTGATTGGAGTTATTTCAACGGATTTCTAGATTAATGATATCGCAGACAATCCCAGATTGGTTGTATCACTGAAGACATATTGATTGGAGTTATTTCAACGGATCTCTAGATTAATGATATCGCAGACAATTCTGGATTGGTTCTATCACTGAAGACCCATTGATTGGAGTTATTTCAACGGATCTCCAGATTAATGATATCACAGAAATCCTGGATTGGTTCTATCACTGAAGACCCATTGATTGGAGTTCTTTCAACGGATCTCTAGATTAATGATATCACAGACAATCCCGGATTTGTTCTATCACTGAAGACCCATTGATTGGAGTTATTTCAACGGATCTCTTAATTAATGATATCGCAGACAATCCTGCATTGGTTCTATCACTGAAGACCCATTGATTGGAGTTATTTCAACGGATCTTTAGATTAATGATATTACAGACAATCCTGGATTGGTTCCATCACTGAAGACCCATTAATTGGAGTTATTTCAACGGATCTCTAGATTAATGATATCACAGACAATCCTGGATTGGTTCTATCACTGAAGACCCATTGATTGGAGTTATTTCAACGGATCTCCAGATTAATGATATCACAGACAATCCTGGATTGGTTCTATCACTGAAGACCCGTTGATTGGAGTTATTTCAACGGATCTCCAGATTAATGATATTGCAGACATCGCCGGATTGGTTGTATCACTGAAGACCCAATGATTGGAGTTATTTCAACCGATCTCTAGATTAATGATATCGCAGACAATCCTGGATTGGTTGTATCACTGAAGACCCATTGATTGGAGTTATTTCAACGGATTTCTAGATTAATGATATCGCAGACAATCCCAGATTGGTTGTATCACTGAAGACATATTGATTGGAGTTATTTCAACGGATCTCTAGATTAATGATATCGCAGACAATTCTGGATTGGTTCTATCACTGAAGACCCATTGATTGGAGTTATTTCAACGGATCTCCAGATTAATGATATCACAGAAATCCTGGATTGGTTCTATCACTGAAGACCCATTGATTGGAGTTCTTTCAACGGATCTCTAGATTAATGATATCACAGACAATCCCGGATTTGTTCTATCACTGAAGACCCATTGATTGGAGTTATTTCAACGGATCTCTTAATTAATGATATCGCAGACAATCCTGCATTGGTTCTATCACTGAAGACCCATTGATTGGAGTTATTTCAACGGATCTTTAGATTAATGATATTACAGACAATCCTGGATTGGTTCCATCACTGAAGACCCATTAATTGGAGTTATTTCAACGGATCTCTAGATTAATGATATCACAGACAATCCTGGATTGGTTCTATCACTGAAGACCCATTGATTGGAGTTATTTCAACGGATCTCCAGATTAATGATATCACAGACAATCCTGGATTGGTTCTATCACTGAAGACCCGTTGATTGGAGTTATTTCAACGGATCGCTAGATTAATGATATTGCAGATATCGCCGGATTGGTTGTATCACGGAAGACCCATTGATTGGAGTTATTTCAACGGATCTTCAGATTAATGATGTCGTAGAAAATCCCGGATTGGTTCTATCACTGAAGACCCATTGATTGGAGTTATTTCAACGGATCTCTAGATTAATGATATCGCAGACAATCCTGGATTGGTTCTATCACTGAAGACCCGTATTGGAGTTATTTCAACGGATCTTCAGATTAATGATGTCGTAGACAATTCCGGATTGGTTCTATCACTGAAGATCCATTGATTGGAGTTATTTAAACGGCTCTTCAGATTAATGATATTACAGACATCCCTGGTTTGGTTCTATCACTGAAGACCCGTTGATTGGAGTTATTTCAACGGATCACTAGATTAATGATATTGCAGACATCGCCGGATTGGTTGTATCACTGAAGACCCATTGATTGTAGTTATTTCAACGGATCTTCAGATTAATGATGTCGTAGAAAATCCCGGATTGGTTCTATCACTGAAGACCCATTGATTGGAGTTATTTCAACGGATCTCTAGATTAATGATATCGCAGACAATCCTGGATTGGTTCTATCACTGAAGACCCGTATTGGAGTTATTTCAACGGATCTTCAGATTAATGATGTCGTAGACAATTCCGGATTGGTTCTATCACTGAAGACCCATTGATTGGAGTTATTTAAACGGCTCTTCAGATTAATGATATTACAGACATCCCTGGTTTGGTTCTATCACTGAAGACCCGTTGATTGGAGTTATTTCAACGGATCACCAGATTAATGATATTGCAGACATCGCCGGATTGGTTGTATCACTGAAGACCCAATGATTGGAGTTATTTCAACCGATCTCTAGATTAATGATATCACAGACAATCCTGGATTGGTTCTATCACTGAAGACCCGTTGATTGGAGTTATTTCAACGGATCGCTAGATTAATGATATTGCAGATATCGCCGGATTGGTTGTATCACGGAAGACCCATTGATTGGAGTTATTTCAACGGATCTTCAGATTAATGATGTCGTAGAAAATCCCGGATTGGTTCTATCACTGAAGACCCATTGATTGGAGTTATTTCAACGGATCTCTAGATTAATGATATCGCAGACAATCCTGGATTGGTTCTATCACTGAAGACCCGTATTGGAGTTATTTCAACGGATCTTCAGATTAATGATGTCGTAGACAATTCCCGGATTGGTTCTATCACTGAAGACCCATTGATTGGAGTTATTTAAACGGCTCTTCAGATTAATGATATTACAGACATCCCTGGTTTGGTTCTATCACTGAAGACCCGTTGATTGGAGTTATTTCAACGGATCTCCAGATTAATGATATTGCAGACATCGCCGGATTGGTTGTATCACTGAATACCCATTGATTGGAGTTATTTCAACGGATCTTCAGATTAATGATGTCGTAGACAATCCCGGATTGGTTCTATCACTGAAGACCCATTGATTGGAGTTATTTCAACGGATCTTCAGATTAATGATATTACAGACATCCCTGGATTGGTTCTATCACTGAAGACCCATTGATTGGAGTTATTTCAACGGATCTTCAGATTAATGATATTACAGACATCCCTGGTTTGGTTCTATCACTGAAGACCCGTTGATTGGAGTTATTTCAACGGATCTCTAGATTAATGATATTTCAGACATCGCCGGATTGGTTGTATCACTGAAGACCCATTGATTGGAGTTATTTCAACGGATCTCTATATTAATGATATCGCAGACAATCCTGGATTGGGTGTATCACTGAAAACCCATTGATTGGAGTTATTTCAACGGATCTCTAGATTAATGATATCGCAGACAATCCTGGATTTGTTCTATCACTGAAGACCCATTGATTGGAGTTATTTCAACGGATCTCTTGATTAGTGATATCACAGACAATCCTGGATTGGTTCTATCACTGAAGACCCATTGATTGGAGTTATTTCAACGGATCTCCAGATTAATGATATCACAGACAATCCTGGATTGTTTCTGTCACTGAAGACCCATTGATTGGAGTTATTTCAACGGATCTCTAGATTAATGATATCACAGACAATCCCGGATTGGTTCTATCACTGAAGACCCATTAATTGGAGTTATTTCAACGGTTCCTTTGATTAATGATATTACAGACATCCCTGGTTTGGTTCTATCACTGAAGACCCGTTGATTGGTGTTATTTCAACGGATCACTAGATTAATAATATTGCAGACATCGCCGGATTGGTTGTATCACTGAAGACCCATTGATTGTAGTTATTTCAACGGATCTTCAGATTAATGATGTCATAGAAAATCCCGGATTGGTTCTATCACTGAAGACCCATTGATTGGAGTTATTTCAACGGATCTCTAGATTAATGATATCGCAGACAATCCTGGATTGGTTCTATCACTGAAGACCCATTGATTGGAGTTATTTAAACGGCTCTTCAGATTAATGATATTACAGACCTCCCTGGTTTGGTTCTATCACTGAAGACCCGTTGATTGGAGTTATTTCAACGGATCTCCAGATTAATGATATTGCAGACATCGCCGGATTGGTTGTATCACTGAAGACCCAATGATTGGAGTTATTTCAACCGATCTCTAGATTAATGATATCGCAGACAATCCTGGATTGGTTGTATCACTGAAGACCCATTGATTGGAGTTATTTCAACGGATTTCTAGATTAATGATATCGCAGACAATCCTGGATTGGTTCTATCACTGAAGACCCATTAATTGGAGTTATTTAAACGGCTCTTCAGATTAATGATATTACAGACATCCCTGGTTTGGTTCTATCACTGAAGACCCGTTGATTGGAGTTATTTCAACGGATCTCCAGATTAATGATATTGCAGACATCGCCGGATTGGTTGTATCACTGAAGACCCAATGATTGGAGTTATTTCAACCGATCTCTAGATTAATGATATCGCAGACAATCCTGGATTGGTTGTATCACTGAATACCCATTGATTGGAGTTATTTCATCGGATTTCTAGATTAATGATATCGCAGACAATCCCAGATTGGTTGTATCACTGAAGACATATTGATTGGAGTTATTTCAACGGATCTCTAGATTAATGATATCGCAGACAATTCTGGATTGGTTCTATCACTGAAGACCCATTGATTGGAGTTATTTCAACGGATCTCTAGATTAATGATATCGTAGACAATCCTGGATTGGTTATATCACTGAAGACCCATTGATTGGAGTTATTTCAATGGATCTCTAGATTAATGATATCGTAGACAATCCTGGATTGGTTCTGTCACTGAAGACCCATTGATTGGAGTTATTTCAACGGATCTTCAGATTAATGATATTACAGACATCCCTGGATTGGTTCTATCACTGAAGACCCATTGATTGGAGTTATTTCAACGGATCTTCAGATTAATGATATTACAGACATCCCTGGTTTGGTTCTATCACTGAAGACCCGTTGATTGGAGTTATTTCAACGGATCTCTAGATTAATGATATTTCAGACATCGCCGGATTGGTTGTATCACTGAAGACCCATTGATTGGAGTTATTTCAACGGATCTCTATATTAATGATATCGCAGACAATCCTGGATTGGGTGTATCACTGAAAACCCATTGATTGGAGTTATTTCAACGGATCTCTAGATTAATGATATCGCAGACAATCCTGGATTTGTTCTATCACTGAAGACCCATTGATTGGAGTTATTTCAACGGATCTCTTGATTAATGATATCGCAGACAATCCTGGATTGGTTCTATCACTGAAGACCCATTGATTGGAGTTATTTCAACGGATCTTTAGATTAATGATATTACAGACAATCATGGATTGGTTCCATCACTGAAGACCCATTAATTGGAGTTATTTCAACGGATCTCTAGATTAGTGATATCACAGACAATCCTGGATTGGTTCTATCACTGATGACCCATTGATTGGAGTTATTTCAACGGATCTCCAGATTAATGATATCACAGACAATCCTGGATTGGTTCTGTCACTGAAGACCCATTGATTGGAGTTATTTCAACGGATCTCTAGATTAATGATATCACAGACAATCCCGGATTGGTTCTATCACTGAAGACCCATTAATTGGAGTTATTTCAACGGTTCCTTTGATTAATGATATTACAGACATCCCTGGTTTGGTTCTATCACTGAAGACCCGTTGATTGGAGTTATTTCAACGGATCACTAGATTAATGATATTGCAGACATCGCCGGATTGGTTGTATCACTGAAGACCCATTGATTGTAGTTATTTCAACGGATCTTCAGATTAATGATGTCGTAGAAAATCCCGGATTGGTTCTATCACTGAAGACCCATTGATTGGAGTTATTTCAACGGATCTCTAGATTAATGATATCGCAGACAATCCTGGATTGGTTCTATCACTGAAGACCCGTATTGGAGTTATTTCAACGGATCTTCAGATTAATGATGTCGTAGACAATTCCGGATTGGTTCTATCACTGAAGACCCATTGATTGGAGTTATTTAAACGGCTCTTCAGATTAATGATATTACAGACATCCCTGGTTTGGTTCTATCACTGAAGACCCGTTGATTGGAGTTATTTCAACGGAGCTCCAGATTAATGATATTGCAGACATCGCCGGATTGGTTGTATCACTGAAGACCCAATGATTGGAGTTATTTCAACCGATCTCTAGATTAATGATATCGCAGACAATCCTGGATTGGTTGTATCACTGAAGACCCATTGATTGGAGTTATTTCAACGGATTTCTAGATTAATGATATCGCAGACAATCCTGGATTGGTTCTATCACTGAAGACCCATTAATTGGAGTTATTTAAACGGCTCTTCAGATTAATGATATTACAGACATCCCTGGTTTGGTTCTATCACTGAAGACCCGTTGATTGGAGTTATTTCAACGGATCTCCAGATTAATGATATTGCAGACATCGCCGGATTGGTTGTATCACTGAAGACCCAATGATTGGAGTTATTTCAACCGATCTCTAGATTAATGATATCGCAGACAATCCTGGATTGGTTGTATCACTGAAGACCCATTGATTGGAGTTATTTCATCGGATTTCTAGATTTATTATATCGCAGACAATCCCAGATTGGATGTATCACTGAAGACATATTGATTGGAGTTATTTCAACGGATCTCTAGATTAATGATATCGCAGACAATTCTGGATTGGTTCTATCACTGAAGACCCATTGATTGGAGTTATTTCAACGGATCTCTAGATTAATGATATCGTAGACAATCCTGGATTGGTTCTATCACTGAAGACCCATTGATTGGAGTTATTTCAACGGATCTCTAGATTAATGATATCGTAGACAATCCTGGATTGGTTCTGTCACTGAAGACCCATTGATTGGAGTTATTTCAACGGATCTTCAGATTAATGATATCACAGACAATCCTGGATTGGTTCTATCACTGAAGACCCATTGATTGGAGTTATTTCAACGGATCTCCAGATTAATGATATCACAGAAATCCTGGATTGGTTCTATCACTGAAGACCCATTGATTGGAGTTATTTCAACGGATCTTTAGATTAATGATATCACAGACAATCCCGGATTTGTTCTATCACTGAAGACCCATTGATTGGAGTTATTTCAACGGATCTCTTGATTAATGATATCGCAGACAATCCTGTATTGGTTCTATCACTGAAGACCCATTGATTGGAGTTATTTCAACGGATCTTTAGATTAATGATATTACAGACAATCCTGGATTGGTTCCATCACTGAAGACCCATTAATTGGAGTTATTTCAACGGATCTCTAGATTAATGATATCACAGACAATCCTGGATTGGTTCTATCACTGAAAACCCATTGATTGGAGTTATTTCAACGGATCTCCAGATTAATGATATCACAGACAATCCTGGATTGGTTCTATCACTGAAGACCCGTTGATTGGAGTTATTTCAACGGATCGCTAGATTAATGATATTGCAGATATCGCCGGATTGGTTGTATCACGGAAGACCCATTGATTGGAGTTATTTCAACGGATCTTCAGATTAATGATGTCGTAGAAAATCCCGGATTGGTTCTATCACTGAAGACCCATTGATTGGAGTTATTTCAACGGATCTCTAGATTAATGATATCGCAGACAATCCTGGATTGGTTCTATCACTGAAGACCCGTATTGGAGTTATTTCAACGGATCTTCAGATTAATGATGTCGTAGACAATTCCGGATTGGTTCTATCACTGAAGATCCATTGATTGGAGTTATTTAAACGACTCTTCAGATTAATGATATTACAGACATCCCTGGTTTGGTTCTATCACTGAAGACCCATTGATTGGAGTTATTTCAACGGATCACTAGATTAATGATATTGCAGACATCGCCGGATTGGTTGTATCACTGAAGACCCATTGATTGTAGTTATTTCAACGGATCTTCAGATTAATGATGTCGTAGAAAATCCCGGATTGGTTCTATCACTGAAGACCCATTGATTGGAGTTATTTCAACGGATCTCTAGATTAATGATATCGCAGACAATCCTGGATTGGTTCTATCACTGAAGACCCGTATTGGAGTTATTTCAACGGATCTTCAGATTAATGATGTCGTAGACAATTCCGGATTGGTTCTATCACTGAAGACCCATTGATTGGAGTTATTTAAACGGCTCTTCAGATTAATGATATTACAGACATCCCTGGTTTGGTTCTATCACTGCAGACCCGTTGATTGGAGTTATTTCAACGGATCTCCAGATTAATGATATTGCAGACATCGCCGGATTGGTTGTTTCACTGAAGACCCAATGATTGGAGTTATTTCAACTGATCTCTAGATTAATGATATCACAGACAATCCTGGATTGGTTCTATCACTGAAGACCCGTTGATTGGAGTTATTTCAACGGATCGCTAGATTAATGATATTGCAGATATCGCCGGATTGGTTGTATCACGGAAGACCCATTGATTGGAGTTATTTCAACGGATCTTCAGATTAATGATGTCGTAGAAAATCCCGGATTGGTTCTATCACTGAAGACCCATTGATTGGAGTTATTTCAACGGATCTCTAGATTAATGATATCGCAGACAATCCTGGATTGGTTCTATCACTGAAGACCCGTATTGGAGTTATTTCAACGGATCTTCAGATTAATGATGTCGTAGACAATTCCGGATTGGTTCTATCACTGAAGATCCATTGATTGGAGTTATTTAAACGGCTCTTCAGATTAATGATATTACAGACATCCCTGGTTTGGTTCTATCACTGAAGACCCGTTGATTGGAGTTATTTCAACGGATCACTAGATTAATGATATTGCAGACATCGCCGGATTGGTTGTATCACTGAAGACCCATTGATTGTAGTTATTTCAACGGATCTTCAGATTAATGATGTCGTAGAAAATCCCGGATTGGTTCTATCACTGAAGACCCATTGATTGGAGTTATTTCAACGGATCTCTAGATTAATGATATCGCAGACAATCCTGGATTGGTTCTATCACTGAAGACCCGTATTGGAGTTATTTCAACGGATCTTCAGATTAATGATGTCGTAGACAATTCCGGATTGGTTCTATCACTGAAGATCCATTGATTGGAGTTATTTAAACGGCTCTTCAGATTAATGATATTACAGACATCCCTGGTTTGGTTCTATCACTGAAGACCCGTTGATTGGAGTTATTTCAACGGATCTCCAGATTAATGATATTGCAGACATCGCCGGATTGGTTGTATCACTGAAGACCCAATGATTGGAGTTATTTCAACCGATCTCTAGATTAATGATATCGCAGACAATCCTGGATTGGTTGTATCACTGAAGACCCATTGATTGGAGTTATTTCAACGGATTTCTAGATTAATGATATCGCAGACAATCCCAGATTGGTTGTATCACTGAAGACATATTGATTGGAGTTATTTCAACGGATCTCTAGATTAATGATATCGCAGACAATTCTGGATTGGTTCTATCACTGAAGACCCATTGATTGGAGTTATTTCAACGGATCTCCAGATTAATGATATCACAGAAATCCTGGATTGGTTCTATCACTGAAGACCCATTGATTGGAGTTATTTCAACGGATCTCTAGATTAATGATATCACAGACAATCCCGGATTTGTTCTATCACTGAAGACCCATTGATTGGAGTTATTTCAACGGATCTCTTAATTAATGATATCGCAGACAATCCTGCATTGGTTCTTTCACTGAAGACCCATTGATTGGAGTTATTTCAACGGATCTTTAGATTAATGATATTACAGACAATCCTGGATTGGTTCCATCACTGAAGACCCATTAATTGGAGTTATTTCAACGGATCTCTAGATTAATGATATCACAGACAATCCTGGATTGGTTCTATCACTGAAGACCCATTGATTGGAGTTATTTTAACGGATCTCCAGATTAATGATATCACAGACAATCCTGGATTGGTTCTATCACTGAAGACCCGTTGATTGGAGTTATTTCAACGGATCGCTAGATTAATGATATTGCAGATATCGCAGGATTGGTTGTATCACGGAAGACCCATTGATTGGAGTTATTTCAACGGATCTTCAGATTAATGATGTCGTAGAAAATCCCGGATTGGTTCTATCACTGAAGACCCATTGATTGGAGTTATTTCAACGGATCTCTAGATTAATGATATCGCAGACAATCCTGCATTGGTTCTATCACTGAAGACCCGTATTGGAGTTATTTCAACGGATCTTCAGATTAATGATGTCGTAGACAATTCCGGATTGGTTCTATCACTGAAGACCCATTGATTGGAGTTATTTAAACGGCTCTTCAGATTAATGATATTACAGACATCCCTGGTTTGGTTCTATCACTGAAGACCCGTTGATTGGAGTTATTTCAACGGATCACTAGATTAATGATATTGCAGACATCGCCGGATTGGTTGTATCACTGAAGACCCATTGATTGTAGTTATTTCAACGGATCTTCAGATTAATGATGCCGTAGAAAATCCCGGATTGGTTCTATCACTGAAGACCCATTGATTGGAGTTATTTCAACGGATCTTTAGATTAATGATATTACAGACAATCCTGGATTGGTTCCATCACTGAAGACCCATTAATTGGAGTTATTTCAACGGATCTCTAGATTAATGATATCACAGACAATCCTGGATTGGTTCTATCACTGAAGACCCATTGATTGGAGTTATTTCAACGGATCTCCAGATTAATGATATCACAGACAATCCTGGATTGGTTCTATCACTGAAGACCCGTTGATTGGAGTTATTTCAACGGATCGCTAGATTAATGATATTGCAGATATCGCCGGATTGGTTGTATCACGGAAGACCCATTGATTGGAGTTATTTCAACGGATCTTCAGATTAATGATGTCGTAGAAAATCCCGGATTGGTTCTATCACTGAAGACCCATTGATTGGAGTTATTTGAACGGATCTCTAGATTAATGATATCGCAGACAATCCTGGATTGGTTCTATCACTGAAGACCCGTATTGGAGTTATTTCAACGGATCTTCAGATTAATGATGTCGTAGACAATTCCGGATTGGTTCTATCACTGAAGATCCATTGATTGGAGTTATTTAAACGGCTCTTCAGATTAATGATATTACAGACATCCCTGGTTTGGTTCTATCACTGAATACCCGTTGATTGGAGTTATTTCAACGGATCACTAGATTAATGATATTGCAGACATCGCTGGATTGGTTGTATCACTGAAGACCCATTGATTGTAGTTATTTCAACGGATCTCCAGATTAATGATATCACAGACAATCCTGGATTGGTTCTGTCACTGAAGACCCATTGATTGGAGTTATTTCAACGGATCTCTAGATTAATGATATCACAGACAATCCCGGATTGGTTCTATCACTGAAGACCCATTAATTGGAGTTATTTCAACGGACCCTCTGATTAATGATATCGCAGACAATCCTGGATTGGTTCTATCACTGAAGACCCATTGATTGGAGTTATTTCAACGGATCGCTAGATTAATGATATCACAGACATCCCTGGTTTCGTTCTATCACGGAAGACCCATTGATTGGAGTTATTTCAACGGATCTCTAGATTAATGATATTACAGACATGCCTGGGGTGGTTCTATCACTGAAGACCCGTTGATTGGAGTTATTTCAACGGATCTTCAGATTAATGATATTACAGACATCCCTGGATTGGTTCTATCACTGAAGACCCATTGATTGGAGTTATTTCAATGGATCTTCAGATTAATGATATTACAGACATCCCTGATTTGGTTCTATCACTGAAGACCCGTTTATTGGAGTTATTTCAACGGATCGCTAGATTAATGATATTTCAGACATCGCCGGATTGGTTGTATCACTGAAGACCCATTGATTGGAGTTATTTCAATGGATCTTCAGATTAATGATATTACAGACATCCCTGATTTGGTTCTATCACTGAAGACCCATTGATTGGAGTTATTTCAACGGATCTCTAGATTAATGATATCACAGACAATCCTGGATTGGTTCTATCACTGAAGACCCATTGATTGGAGTTATTTCAACGGATCTTCAGATTAATGATATTACAGATAATCCAGAATTGGTTCTATCACTGAAGACCCATTGATTGGAGTTATTTCAACGGATCTTCAGATTAATGATATTACAGATAATCCAGGATTGGTTCTATCACTGAAGACCCATTGATTGGAGTTATTTCATCGGATCTTCAGATTAATGATATTACAGACAATCCCGGATTGGTTCAATCACTGAAGACACATTAATTGGAGTTATTTCAACGGATCTTCAGAATAATGATATTACAGACATCCCTGGATTGGTTCTATCACTGAAGACCCGTTGATTGGAGTTATTTCAACGGATCTTCAGATTAATGATATTACAGACATCCCTGGATTGGTTCTATCACTGAAGACCCGTTGATTGGAGTTATTTCAACGGATCTTCAGATTAATGATATTACAGACATCCCTGGATTGGTTCTATCACTGAAGACCCGCTGATTGGAGTTATTTCAACGGATCTTCAGATTAATGATATTACAGACATCCCTGGATTGGTTCTATCACTGAAGACCCATTGATTGGAGTTATTTCAACGGATCTTCAAGTTAATGATATTACAGACATCCCTGGTTTGGTTCTATCGCTGAAGACCCCTTTGATTGGAGTTATTTCAACGGATCGCTAGATTAATGATATTGCAGATATCGCCGGATTGGTTGTATCACTGAAGACCCATTGATTGGAGTTATTTCAACGGATCTTCAGATTAATGATATTACAGACATCCCTGGATTGGTTCTATCACTGAAGACCCATTGATTGGAGTTATTTCAACGGATCTCCAGATTAATGATATCACAGACAATCCTGGATTGGTTCTGTCACTGAAGACCCATTGATTGGAGTCATTTCAACGGATCTCTAGATTAATGATATCGCAGACAATCCTGGATTGGTTCTATCACTGAAGACCCATTGATTGGAGTTATTTCAACGGATCTCTAGATTAATGATCTTGCAGACATCGCCGGATTGGTTGTATCACTGAAGACCCATTGATTGGAGTTATTTCAACGGATCTCTAGATTAATGATATCGCAGACAATCCTGGATTTGTTGTATCACTGAAGACCCATTGATTGGAGTTATTTCAACGGTTCTTCAGATTAATGATACTACAGACAATCCTGGATTGGTTCTATCACTGAAGATCCATTGATTGGAGTTATTTCAACGGATCTTCAGATTAATGATATTACAGACATCCCTGGTTTGGTTCTATCACTGAAGACCCGTTGATTGCAGTTATTTCAACGGATCTCTAGATTAATGATATTGAAGACATCGCCAGATTGGTTGTATCACTGAAGACCCATTGATTGGAGTTATTTCAACGGATCTTCAAGTTAATGATATTACAGACATCCCTGGTTTGGTTCTATCACTGAAGACCCGTTGATTGGAGTTATTTCAACGGATCTCTAGATTAATGATATTGCAGACATCGCCGGATTGGTTGTATCACTGAAGACCAATTGATTGGAGTTATTTCAACGGATCTCTAGATTAATGATATCGCAGACAATGCTGAATTGGTTCTATCACTGAAGACCCATTGATTGGAGTTATTTCAACGGATCTCTAGATTAATGATATCGCAGACAATCCTGGATTGGTTCTATCACTGAAGACCCATTGATTGGAGTTATTTCAACGGATCTTCAGATTAATGATATTACAGACATCCCTGGATTGGTTCTATCACTGAAGACCCATTGATTGGAGTTATTTCAATGGATCTTCAGATTAATGATATTACAGACATCCCTGATTTGGTTCTATCACTGAAGACCTGTTTATTGGAGTTATTTCAACGGATCGCTAGATTAATGATATTTCAGACATCGCCGGATTGGTTGTATCACTGAAGACCCATTGATTGGAGTTATTTGAACGGATCTTCTGATTAATGATGTCGTAGACAATCCCGGGTTGGTCCTATCACTGAAGACCCATTGATTGGAGTCATTTCAAAGGATCTCTAGATTAATGATATCGCAGACAATCCTGGATTGGTTGTATCACTGAAGACCCATTGATTGGAGTTATTTCAACGGATCTTCAGATTAATGATATTACAGACAATCCTGGATTGCTTTCATCACTGAAGACCCTTTAATTAGAGTTATTTCAACGGATCTTCAGATTAATGATATTACAGACATCCCTGGTTTGGTTCTATCACTGAAGACCCATTGATTGGAGTTATTTCAACGGATCGCTAGATTAATGATATTTCAGACATCGCCGGATTGGTTCTATCACTGAAGACCCATTAATTGGAGTTATTTCAACGGATCTCTCTGATTAATGATATTACAGACATCCCTGGTTTGGTTCTATCACTGAAGACCCGTTGATTGGAGTTATTTCAACGGATCTTCAGATTAATGATATTACAGACATCCCTGGATTGGTTCTATCACTGAAGACCCATTGATTGGAGTTATTTCAACGGATCTTCAGATTAATGATATTGCAGACATCGCCGGATTGGTTGTATCACTGAAGACCCATTGATTGGAGTTATTTCAACGGATCTCTAGATTAATGATATCGCAGACAATCCTGAATTGGTTCTATCACTGAAGACCCATTGATTGGAGTTATTTCAACGGATCTCTAGATTAATGATATCGCAGACAATCCTGGATTGGTTCTATCACTGAAGACCCATTGATTGGAGTTATTTCAACGGATCTTCAGATTAATGATATTACAGACATCCCTGGATTGGTTCTATCACTGAAGACCCATTGATTGGAGATATTTCAATGGATCTTCAGATTAATGATATTACAGACATCCCTGATTTGGTTCTATCACTGAAGACCCGTTTATTGGAGTTATTTCAACAGATCGCTAGATTAATGATATTACAGACATCCCTGATTTGGTTCTATCACTGAAGACCCATTGATTGGAGTCATTTCAAAGGATCTCTAGATTAATGATATCGCAGACAATCCTGGATTGGTTGTATCACTGAAGACCCATTGATTGGAGATATTTCAACGGATCTTCAGATTAATGATATTACAGACAATCCTGGATTGCTTCCATCACTGAAGACCCATTGATTGGAGTTATTTCAACGGATCTCCAGATTAATGATATCACAGACAATCCTGGATTGGTTCTGTCACTGAAGACCCATTGATTGGAGTTATTTTAACGGATCTCTAGATTAATGATATCACAGATAATCCCGGATTGGTTCTATCACTGAAGACCCATTAATTGGAGTTATTTCAACGGATCCTCTGATTAATGATATCGCAGACAATCCTGGATTGGTTCTATCACTGAAGACCCATTGATTGGAGTGATTTCAACGGATCGCTAGATTAATGATATCACAGACATCCCTGGTTTGGTTCTATCACGGAAGACCCATTGATTGGAGTTATTTCAACGGATCTCTAGATTAATGATATTACAGACATCCCTGTGGTGGTTCTATCACTGAAGACCCGTTGATTGGAGTTATTTCAACGGATCTTCAGATTAATGATATTACAGACATCCCTGGATTGGTTCTATCACTGAAGATCCATTGATTGGAGTTATTTCAACGGATCTTCAAGTTAATGATATTACAGACATCCCTGGTTTGGTTCTATCACTGAAGACCCGTTGATTGGAGTTATTTCAACGGATCGCTAGATTAATGATGTTGCAGATATCGCCGGATTGGTTGTATCACTGAAGACCAATTGATTGGAGTTATTTCAACGGATCTTCAGATTAATGATATCGCAGACAATCCTGGATTGGTTGTATCACTGAAAACCCATTGATTGGAGTTATTTCATCGGATCTCTAGATTAATGATATCGCAGACAATCCTGAATTGGTTGTATCACTGAAGACCCATTGATTGGAGTTATTTCAATGGATCTTCAGATTAATGATATCACAGACAATCCTGGATTGGTTCTGTCACTAAAGACCCATTGATTGGAGTTATTTCAACGGATCTCTAGATTAATGATATCACAGACAATCCCGGATTTGTCTATCACTGAAGACCCATTATGGAGTTATTTCAACGGATCTCTTAATTAATGATATCGCAGACAATCCTGCATTGGTTCTATCACTGAAGACCCATTGATTGGAGTTATTTCAACGGATCTTTAGATTAATGATATTACAGACAATCCTGGATTGGTTCCATCACTGAAGACCCATTAATTGGAGTTATTTCAACGGATCTCTAGATTAATGATATCACAGACAATCCTGGATTGGTTCTATCACTGAAGACCCATTGATTGGAGTTATTTCAACGGATCTCCAGATTAATGATATCACAGACAATCCTGGATTGGTTCTATCACTGAAGACCCGTTGATTGGAGTTATTTCAACGGATCGCTAGATTAATGATATTGCAGATATCGCCGGATTGGTTGTATCACTGAAGACCCATTGATTGGAGTTATTTCAACGGATCTCTAGATTAATGATATCACAGACAATCCCGGATTGGTTCTATCACTGAAGACCCATTAATTGGAGTTATTTCAACGGTTCCTTTGATTAATGATATTACAGACATCCCTGGTTTAGTTCTATCACTGAAGACCCGTTGATTGGAGTTATTTCAACGGATCACTAGATTAATGATATTGCAGACATCGCCGGATTGGTTGTATCACTGAAGACCCATTGATTGTAGTTATTTCAACGGATCTTCAGATTAATGATGTCGTAGAAAATCCCGGATTGGTTCTATCACTGAAGACCCATTGATTGGAGTTATTTCAACGGATCTCTAGATTAATGATATCGCAGACAATCCTGGATTGGTTCTATCACTGAAGACCCGTTGATTGAAGTTATTTCAACGGATCGCTAGATTAATGATATTGCAGATATCGCCGGATTGGTTGTATCACTGAAGACCCAATGATTGGAGTTATTTCAACCGATCTCTAGATTAATGATATCACAGACAATCCTGGATTGGTTCTATCACTGAAGACCCGTTGATTGGAGTTATTTCAACGGATCGCTAGATTAATGATATTGCAGATATCGCCGGATTGGTTGTATCACGGAAGACCCATTGATTGGAGTTATTTCAACGGATCTTCAGATTAATGATGTCGTAGAAAATCCCGGATTGGTTCTATCACTGAAGACCCATTGATTGGAGTTATTTCAACGGATCTCTTAATTAATGATATAGCAGACAATCCTGCATTGGTTCTATCACTGAAGACCCATTGATTGGAGTTATTTCAACGGATCTTTAGATTAATGATATTACAGACAATCCTGGATTGGTTCCATCACTGAAGACCCATTAATTGGAGTTATTTCAACGGATCTCTAGATTAATGATATCACAGACAATCCTGGATTGGTTCTATCACTGAAAACCCATTGATTGGAGTTATTTCAACGGATCTCCAGATTAATGATATCACAGACAATCCTGGATTGGTTCTATCACTGAAGACCCGTTGATTGGAGTTATTTCAACGGATCGCTAGATTAATGATATTGCAGATATCGCCGGATTGGTTGTATCACGGAAGACCCATTGATTGGAGTTATTTCAACGGATCTTCAGATTAATGATGTCGTAGAAAATCCCGGATTGGTTCTATCACTGAAGACCCATTGATTGGAGTTATTTCAACGGATCTCTAGATTAATGATATCGCAGACAATCCTGGATTGGTTCTATCACTGAAGACCCGTATTGGCGTTATTTCAACGGATCTTCAGATTAATGATGTCGTAGACAATTCCGGATTGGTTCTATCACTGAAGACCCATTGATTGGAGTTATTTAAACGGCTCTTCAGATTAATGATATTACAGACATCCCTGGTTTGATTCTATCACTGAAGACCCGTTGATTGGAGTTATTTCAACGGATCTCCAGATTAATGATATTGCAGACATCGCCGGATTGGTTGTATCACTGAAGACCCAATGATTGGAGTTATTTCAACCGATATCTAGATTAATGATATCGCAGACAATCCTGGATTGGTTGTATCACTGAAGACCCGTTGATTGGAGTTATTTCAACGGATCACAAGATTAATGATATTGCAGACATCGCCGGATTGGTTGTATCACTGAAGACCCATTGATTGTAGTTATTCCAACGGATCTTCAGATTAATGATGTCGTAGAAAATCCCGGATTGGTTCTATCACTGAAGACCCATTGATTGGAGTTATTTCAACGGATTTCTAGATTAATGATATCGCAGACAATCCCAGATTGGTTGTATCACTGAAGACATATTGATTGGAGTTATTTCAACGGATCTCTAGATTAATGATATCGCAGACAATTCAGGATTGGTTCTATCACTGAAGACCCATTGATTGGAGTTATTTCAACGGATCTCTAGATTAATGATATCGTAGACAATCTTGGATTGGTTCTATCACTGAAGACCCATTGATTGGAGTTATTTCAACGGATCTCTAGATTAATGATATCGTAGACAATCCTGGATTGGTTCTGTCACTGTAGACCCATTGATTGGCGTTATTTCAACGGATCTTCAGATTAATGATATCACAGACAATCCTGGATTGCTTCTATCACTGAAGACCCATTGATTGGAGTTATTTCAACGGATCTTCAGATTAATGATATCACAGACAATCCTGGATTGGTTCTGTCACTGAAGACCCATTGATTGGAGTTATTTCAACGGATCTTCAGATTAATGATATCACAGACAATCCTGGATTGGTTCTATCACTGAAGATCCATTGATTGGAGTTATTTCAACGGATCTTTAGATTAATGATATTACAGACAATCCTGGATTGGTTCCATCACTGAAGACCCATTAATTGGAGTTATTTCAACGGATCTCTAGATTAATGATATCACAGACAATCCTGGATTGGTTCTATCACTGAAGACCCATTGATTGGAGTTATTTCAACGGATCTCCAGATTAATGATATCACAGACAATCCTGGATTGGTTCTATCACTGAAGACCCGTTGATTGGAGTTATTTCAACGGATCGCTAGATTAATGATATTGCAGATATCGCCGGATTGGTTGTATCACTGAAGACCCATTGATTGGAGTTATTTCAACGGATCTTTAGATTAATGATGTCGTAGAAAATCCTGGATTGGTTGTATCACTGAAGACCCATTGATTGGAGTTATTTCAACGGATCTCTAGATTAATGATATCGCAGACAATCCTGGATTGGTTCTATCACTGAAGACCCGTATTGGAGTTATTTCAACGGATCTTCAGATTAATGATGTCGTAGACAATTCCGGATTGGTTCTATCACTGAAGACCCATTGATTGGAGTTATTTAAACGGCTCTTCAGATTAATGATATTACAGACATCCCTGGTTTGGTTCTATCACTGAAGACCCGTTGATTGGAGTTATTTCAACGGATCTCTAGATTAATGATATCGTAGACAATCCTGGATTGGTTCTGTCACTGTAGACCCATTGATTGGCGTTATTTCAACGGATCTTCAGATTAATGATATCACAGACAATCCTGGATTGCTTCTATCACTGAAGACCCATTGATTGGAGTTATTTCAACGGATCTTCAGATTAATGATATCACAGACAATCCTGGATTGGTTCTGTCACTGAAGACCCATTGATTGGAGTTATTTCAACGGATCTTCAGATTAATGATATCACAGACAATCCTGGATTGGTTCTATCACTGAAGATCCATTGATTGGAGTTATTTCAACGGATCTTTAGATTAATGATATTACAGACAATCCTGGATTGGTTCCATCACTGAAGACCCATTAATTGGAGTTATTTCAACGGATCTCTAGATTAATGATATCACAGACAATCCTGGATTGGTTCTATCACTGAAGACCCATTGATTGGAGTTATTTCAACGGATCTCCAGATTAATGATATCACAGACAATCCTGGATTGGTTCTATCACTGAAGACCCGTTGATTGGAGTTATTTCAACGGATCGCTAGATTAATGATATTGCAGATATCGCCGGATTGGTTGTATCACTGAAGACCCATTGATTGGAGTTATTTCAACGGATCTTCAGATTAATGATGTCGTAGAAAATCCTGGATTGGTTGTATCACTGAAGACCCATTGATTGGAGTTATTTCAACGGATCTCTAGATTAATGATATCGCAGACAATCCTGGATTGGTTCTATCACTGAAGACCCGTATTGGAGTTATTTCAACGGATCTTCAGATTAATGATGTCGTAGACAATTCCGGATTGGTTCTATCACTGAAGACCCATTGATTGGAGTTATTTAAACGGCTCTTCAGATTAATGATATTACAGACATCCCTGGTTTGGTTCTATCACTGAAGACCCGTTGATTGGAGTTATTTCAACGGATCACCACTGAAGACCCATTGATTGGAGTTATTTCAACGGATCTCTAGATTAATGATATCGCAGATAATCCTGGATTGGTTCTATCACTGAAGACCCATTGATTGTAGTTATTTCAACGGATCTCTAGATTAATGATATCGCAGACAATCCTGGATTGGTTCTATCACTGAAGACCCGTTGATTGTAGTTATTTCAACGGATCTCTAGATTAATGATATTGCAGACATCGCCGGATTGGTTGTATCACTGGAGACCCATTAATTGGAGTTATTTCAACGGATCTCTAGATTAATGATATCGCAGACAATCCTGGATTGGTTCTATCACTGAAGACCCATTAATTGGAGTTATTTCAACGGATCTCTAGATTAATGATATTGCAGATAATCCTGGATTGGTTCTATCACTGAAGACCCGTATTGGAGTTATTTCAACGGATCTTCAGATTAATGATGTCGTGGACAATCCCGGATTGGTTCTATCACCGAAGACCCATTGATTGGAGTTATTTCAACGGATCTCTAGATTAATGATGTCGTAGACAATCCCGGATTGGTTCTATCACTGAAGACCCATTGATTGGAGTTGTTTCAACGGATCTCTGGATTAATGATATCGCAGACAATCCCGGATTGGTTCTATCACTGAAGACCCATTAATTGGAGTTATTTCAATGGATCTTCTGATTAATGATATCGCAGACATCCCTGGTTTGGTTCTATCACTGAAGACCCGTTGATTGGAGTTATTTCAACGGATCTCTAGATTAATGATATCGCAGACAATCCTGGATTGGTTGTATCACTGAAGACCCATTAATTGGAGTTATTTCAACGGATCTCCAGATTAATGATATCGCAGACAATCCTGGATTGGTTGTATCACTGAAGACCCATTGATTGGAGTTATTTCAACGGATCTCTAGATTAATGATATCGCAGAAAATCCTGGATTGGTTGTATCACTGAAGACTCATTGATTGGAGTTATTTCAACGGATCTCTAGATTAATGATATCGCAGACAATCCTGGATTGGTTCTATCACTGAAGACCCATTGATTGTAGTTATTTCAACGGATCTCTAGATTAATGATATCGCAGACAATCCTGGATTGGGTCTATCACTGAAGACCCGTTGATTGGAGTTATTTCAACGGATCTTCGGATTAATGATATCGCAGACAACCCTGGATTGCTTCTATCACTGAAGACCCATTAATTGGAGTTATTTCAACGGATCTTCAGATTAATGATATCGCAGACATCCCTGGTTTGGTTCTATCACTGAAGACCCGTTGATTGGAGTTATTTCAACGGATCTCTAGATTAATGATATTGCAGACATCGCCGGATTGGTTGTATCACTGAAGACCCATTGATTGGAGTTATTTCAACGGATCTCTAGATTAATGATATCGCAGACAATCCTGGATTGGTTCTATCACTGAAGACCCATTGATTGTAGTTATTTCAACGGATCTCTAGATTAATGATATCGCAGACAATCCTGGATTGGTTCTATCACTGAAGACCCGTTGATTGGAGTTATTTCAACGGATCTTCGGATTAATGATATCGCAGACAATCCTGGATTGGTTCTGTCACTGAAGACCCATTGATTGTAGTTATTTCAACGGATCTCTAGATTAATGATATCGCAGACAATCCTGGATTGGTTCTATCACTGAAGACCCATTGATTGTAGTTATTTCAACGGATCTCTAGATTAATGATATTGCAGACATCGCCGGATTTGTTGTATCACTGAAGACCCATTAATTGGAGTTATTTCAACGGATCTCTAGATTAATGATATTGCAGACAATCCTGGATTGGTTCTATCACTGAAGACCCATTAATTGGAGTTATTTCAACGGATCTCTAGATTTATGATATCACAGACAATCCTGGAGTGGTTCTATCACTGAAGACCCATTGATTGGAGTTATTTCAACGGATCTCTAGATTAATGATATCGCAGATAATCCTGGATTGGTTCTATCACTGAAAACCCATTGATTGTAGTTATTTCAACGGATCTCTAGATTAATGATATCGCAGATAATCCTGGATTGGTTCTATCACTGAAGACCCGTTGCTTGTAGTTATTTCAACGGATCTCTAGATTAATGATATTGCAGACATCGCCGGATTGGTTGTATCACTGGAGACCCATTAATTGGAGTTATTTCAACGGATCTCTAGATTAATGATATCGCAGACAATCCTGGATTGGTTCTATCACTGAAGACCCATTAATTGGAGTTATTTCAACGGATCTCTAGATTAATGATATTGCAGATAATCCTGGATTGGTTCTATCACTGAAGACCCGTATTGGAGTTATTTCAACGGATCTTCAGATTAATGATGTCGTGGACAATCCCGGATTGGTTCTATCACCGAAGACCCATTGATTGGAGTTATTTCAACGGATCTCTAGATTAATGATGTCGTAGACAATCCCGGATTGGTTCTATCACTGAAGACCCATTGATTGGAGTTGTTTCAACGGATCTCTGGATTAATGATATCGCAGACAATCCCGGATTGGTTCTATCACTGAAGACCCATTAATTGGAGTTATTTCAATGGATCTTCTGATTAATGATATCGCAGACATCCCTGGTTTGGTTCTATCACTGAAGACCCGTTGATTGGAGTTATTTCAACGGATCTCTAGATTAATGATATCGCAGACAATCCTGGATTGGTTGTATCACTGAAGACCCATTAATTGGAGTTATTTCAACGGATCTCCAGATTAATGATATCGCAGACAATCCTGGATTGGTTGTATCACTGAAGACCCATTGATTGGAGTTATTTCAACGGATCTCTAGATTAATGATATCGCAGAAAATCCTGGATTGGTTGTATCACTGAAGACTCATTGATTGGAGTTATTTCAACGGATCTCTAGATTAATGATATCGCAGACAATCCTGGATTGGTTCTATCACTGAAGACCCATTGATTGTAGTTATTTCAACGGATCTCTAGATTAATGATATCGCAGACAATCCTGGATTGGGTCTATCACTGAAGACCCGTTGATTGGAGTTATTTCAACGGATCTTCGGATTAATGATATCGCAGACAACCCTGGATTGCTTCTATCACTGAAGACCCATTAATTGGAGTTATTTCAACGGATCTTCAGATTAATGATATCGCAGACATCCCTGGTTTGGTTCTATCACTGAAGACCCGTTGATTGGAGTTATTTCAACGGATCTCTAGATTAATGATATTGCAGACATCGCTGGATTGGTTGTATCACTGAAGACCCATTGATTGGAGTTATTTCAACGGATCTCTAGATTAATGATATTGCAGACAATCCTGGATTGGTTCTATCACTGAAGACCCATTAATTGGAGTTATTTCAACGGATCTCTAGATTTATGATATCACAGACAATCCTGGAGTGGTTCTATCACTGAAGACCCATTGATTGGAGTTATTTCAACGGATCTCTAGATTAATGATATCGCAGATAATCCTGGATTGGTTCTATCACTGAAGACCCATTGATTGTAGTTATTTCAACGGATCTCTAGATTAATGATATCGCAGACAATCCTGGATTGGTTCTATCACTGAAGACCCGTTGATTGTAGTTATTTCAACGGATCTCTAGATTAATGATATTGCAGACATCGCCGGATTGGTTGTATCACTGAAGACCCATTAATTGGAGTTATTTCAACGGATCTCTAGATTAATGATATCGCAGACAATCCTGGATTGGTTCTATCACTGAAGACCCATTAATTGGAGTTATTTCAACGGATCTCTAGATTAATGATATTGCAGATAATCCTGGATTGGTTCTATCACTGAAGACCCGTATTGGAGTTATTTCAACGGATCTTCAGATTAATGATGTCGTAGACAATTCCGGATTGGTTCTATCACTGAAGACCCATTGATTGGAGTTATTTAAACGGCTCTTCAGATTAATGATATTACAGACATCCCTCGTTTGGTTCTATCACTGAAGACCCGTTGTATGGAGTTATTTCAACGGATCACTAGATTAATGATATTGCAGACATCGCCGGATTGGTTGTATCACTGAAGACCCATTAATTGGAGTTATTTCAACGGATCTCTAGATTAATGATATCGCAGACAATCCTGGATTGGTTGTATCACTGAAGACCCATTGATTGGAGTTATTTCAACGGATTTCTAGATTAATGATATCGCAGACAATCCCAGATTGGTTGTATCACTGAAGACATATTGATTGGAGTTATTTCAATGGATCTCTAGATTAATGATATCGCAGACAATTCTGGATTGGTTCTATCACTGAAGACCCATCGATTGGAGTTATTTCAACGGATCTCTAGATTAATGATATCGTAGACAATCCTGGATTGGTTCTATCTCTGAAGACCCATTGATTGGAGTTATTTCAACGGATCTCTAGATTAATGATATCGTAGAAAATCCTGGATTGGTTCTGTCACTGTAGACCCATTGATTGGAGTTATTTCAACGGATCTTCAGATTAATGATATCACAGACAATCCTGGATTGCTTCTATCACTGAAGACCCATTGATTGGAGTTATTTCAACGGATCTCCAGATTAATGATATCACAGACAATCCTGGATTGGTTCTATCACTGAAGACCCATTGATTGGAGTTATTTCAACGGATCTCTAGATTAATGATATCACAGACAATCCCGGATTGGTTCTATCACTGAAGACCCATTAATTGGAGTTATTTCAACGGATCTTCAGATTAATGATGTCGTAGACAATCCCGGATTGGTTCTATCACTGAAGACCCATTGATTGTAGTTATTTCAACGGATCTCCAGATTAATGATATCGCAGACAATCCTGGATTGGTTCTGTCACTGAAGACCCATTGATTGGAGTTATTTCAACGGATCTCTAGATTAATGATATCGCAGACAATCGTGGATTTGTTGTATCACTGAAGACCCATTGATTGGAGTTATTTCAACGGATCTTCAGATTAATGATACTACAGACAATCATGGATTGGTTCTATCACTGAAGACCCATTGATTGGAGTTATTTCAACGGATCTTCAGATTAATGATATTACAGACATCCCTGGTTTGGTTCTATCACTGAAGACCCGTTGATTGGAGTTATTTCAACGGATCTCTAGATTAATGATATTGAAGACATCGCCAGATTGGTTGTATCACTGAAGACCCATTGATTGGAGTTATTTCAACGGATCTCTAGATTAATGATATCGCAGACAATCCTGAATTGGTTCTATCACTGAAGACCCATTGATTGGAGTTATTTCAACGGATCTCTAGATTAATGATATCGCAGACAATCCTGGATTGGTTCTATCACTGAAGACCCATTGATTGGAGTTATTTCAACGGATCTTCAGATTAATGATATTACAGACATCCCTGGATTGGTTCTATCACTGAAGACCCATTGATTGGAGATATTTCAATGGATCTTCAGATTAATGATATTACAGACATCCCTGATTTGGTTCTATCACTGAAGACCCGTTTATTTGAGTTATTTCAACGGATCGCTAGATTAATGATATTACAGACATCCCTGATTTGGTTCTATCACTGAAGACCCATTGATTGGAGTCATTTCAAAGGATCTCTAGATTAATGATATCGCAGACAATCCTGGATTGGTTGTATCACTGAAGACCCATTGATAGGAGATATTTCAACGGATCTTCAGATTAATGATATTACAGACAATCCTGGATTGCTTCCATCACTGAAGACCCATTAATTGGAGTTATTTCAACGGATCTCTAGATTAATGATAACACAGACAATCCTGAATTGGTTCTATCGCTGAAGACCCATTGATTGGAGTTATTTCAACGGATCTCCAGATTAATGATATCACAGACAATCCTGGATTGGTTCTGTCACTGAAGACCCATTGATTGGAGTTATTTTAACGGATCTCTAGATTAATGATATCACAGATAATCCCGGATTGGTTCTATCACTGAAGACCCATTAATTGGAGTTATTTCAACGGATCCTCTGATTAATGATATCGCAGACAATCCTGGATTGGTTCTATCACTGAAGACCCATTGATTGGAGTTATTTCAACGGATCGCTAGATTAATGATATCACAGACATCCCTGGTTTGGTTCTATCACGGAAGACCCATTGATTGGAGTTATTTCAACGGATCTTCAGATTAATGATATTACAGACATCCCTGGATTGGTTCTATCACTGAAGACCCATTGATTGGAGTTATTTCAACGGATCTTCAAGTTAATGATATTACAGACATCCCTGGTTTGGTTCTATCACTGAAGACCCGTTGATTGGAGTTATTTCAACGGATCGCTAGATTAATGATGTTGCAGATATCGCCGGATTGGTTGTATCACTGAAGACCCATTGATTGGAGTTATTTCAACGGATCTTCAGATTAATGATATCACAGACAATCCTGGATTGGTTCTGTCACTAAAGACCCATTGATTGGAGCTATTTCAACGGATCTCTAGATTAATGATATCACAGACAATCCCGGATTGGTTCTATCACTGAAGACCCATTAATTGGAGTTATTTCAACGGATCCTCTGATTAATGATATTACAGACATCCCATTTTGGTTCTATCACTGAAGACCCGTTGATTGGAGTTATTTCTACGGATCGCTAGATTAATGATATTGCAGACATCGCCGGATTGGTTCTATCACTGAAGACCCATTGATTGGAGTTATTTCAACGGATCTCTAGATTAATGATATCGCAGACAATCCTGGATTGGTTCTATCACTGAAGACCCATTGATTGGAGTTATTTCAACGGATCTTCAGATTAATGATATTACAGACATCCCTGGATTGGTTCTATCACTGAAGACCCATTGATTGGAGTTATTTCAATGGATCTTCAGATTAATGATATTACAGACATCCCTGATTTGGTTCTATCACTGAAGACCTGTTTATTGGAGTTATTTCAACGGATCGCTAGATTAATGATATTTCAGACATCGCCGGATTGGTTGTATCACTGAAGACCCATTGATTGGAGTTATTTGAACGGATCTTCTGATTAATGATGTCGTAGACAATCCCGGGTTGGTCCTATCACTGAAGACCCATTGATTGGAGTCATTTCAAAGGATCTCTAGATTAATGATATCGCAGACAATCCTGGATTGGTTGTATCACTGAAGACCCATTGATTGGAGTTATTTCAACGGATCTTCAGATTAATGATATTACAGACAATCCTGGATTGCTTTCATCACTGAAGACCCTTTAATTAGAGTTATTTCAACGGATCTTCAGATTAATGATATTACAGACATCCCTGGTTTGGTTCTATCACTGAAGACCCATTGATTGGAGTTATTTCAACGGATCGCTAGATTAATGATATTTCAGACATCGCCGGATTGGTTGTATCACTGAAGACCCATTGATTGGAGTTATTTCAACGGATCTTCAGATTAATGATGTCGTAGACAATCCCGGATTGGTTCTATCACTGAAGTCCCATTGATTGGAGTCATTTCAAAGGATCTCTAGATTAATGATATCGCAGACAATCCTGGATTGGTTGTATCACTGAAGACCCATTAATTGGAGTTATTTCAACGGATCTCTAGATTAATGATATCACAGACAATCCTGGATTGGTTCTATCGCTGAAGACCCATTGATTGGAGTTATTTCAACGGATCTCCAGATTAATGATAATGCAGACAATCCTGGATTGGTTCTATCACTGAAGACCCATTGATTGGAGTTATTTCAACGGATGTTCAGATTAATGATATTACAGACTATCCTGGATTGGTTCCATCACTGAAGACCCATTAATTGGAGTTATTTCAACGTATCTCTAGATTAATGATATCACAGACAATCCTGGATTGGTTCTACCACTGAAGACCCATTGATTGGAGTTATTTCAACGGATCTCCAGATTAATGATATCACAGACAATCCTGGATTGGTTCTGTCACTGAAGACCCATTGATTGGAGTTATTTCAACGGATCTCTAGATTAATGATATCACAGACAATCCCGGATTGGTTCTATCACTGAAGACCCATTAATTGGAGTTATTTCAACGGACCCTCTGATTAATGATATCGCAGACAATCCTGGATTGGTTCTATCACTGAAGACCCATTGATTGGAGTTATTTCAACGGATCGCTAGATTAATGATATCACAGACATCCCTGGTTTCGTTCTATCACGGAAGACCCATTGATTGGAGTTATTTCAACGGATCTCTAGATTAATGATATTACAGACATCCCTGGGGTGGTTCTATCACTGAAGACCCGTTGATTGGAGTTATTTCAACGGATCTTCAGATTAATGATATTACAGACATCCCTGGATTGGTTCTATCACTGAAGACCCATTGATTGGAGTTATTTCAATGGATCTTCAGATTAATGATATTACAGACATCCCTGATTTGGTTCTATCACTGAAGACCCGTTTATTGGAGTTATTTCAACGGATCGCTAGATTAATGATATTTCAGACATCGCCGGATTGGTTGTATCACTGAAGACCCATTGATTGGAGTTATTTCAATGGATCTTCAGATTAATGATATTACAGACATCCCTGATTTGGTTCTATCACTGAAGACCCATTGATTGGAGTTATTTCAACGGATCTTCTGATTAATGATGTCGTAGACAATCCCGGATTGGTCCTATCACTGAAGACCCATTGATTGGAGTCATTTCAAAGGATCTCTAGATTAATGATATCGCAGACAATCCTGGATTGGTTGTATCACTGAAGACCCATTGATTGGAGTTATTTCAACGGATCTTCAGATTAATGATATTACAGACAATCCTGGATTGCTTTCATCACTGAAGACCCATTGATTAGAGTTATTTCAACGGATCTTCAGATTAACGATATTACAGACATCCCTGGTTTGGTTCTATCACTGAAGACCCATTGATTGGAGTTATTTCAACGGATCGCTAGATTAATGATATTTCAGACATCGCCGGATTGGTTGTATCACTGAAGACCCATTGATTGGAGTTATTTCAACGGATCTTCAGATTAATGATGTCGTAGACAATCCCGGATTGGTTCTATCACTGAAGACCCATTGATTGGAGTCATTTCAAAGGACCTCTAGATTAATGATATCGCAGACAATCCTGGATTGGTTGTATCACTGAAGACCCATTAATTGGAGTTATTTCAACGGATCTCTAGATTAATGATATCACAGACAATCCTGGATTGGTTCTATCGCTGAAGACCCATTGATTGGAGTTATTTCAACGGATCTCCAGATTAATGATATCGCAGACAATCCTGGATTGGTTCTATCACTGAAGACCCTTTGATTGGAGTTATTTCAACGGATCTTCAGATTAATGATATTACAGACAATCCTGGATTGGTTCCATCACTGAAGACCCATTAATTGGAGTTATTTCAACGGATCTCTAGATTAATGATATCACAGACAATCCCGGATTGGTTCTATCACTGACGACCCATTAATTGGAGTTATTTCAACGGATCCTCTGATTAATGATATCGCAGACAATCCTGGATTGGTTCTATCACTGAAGACCCATTGATTGGAGTTATTTCAACGGATCGCTAGATTAATGATATCACAGACATCCCTGGTTTCGTTCTATCACGGAAGACCCATTGATTGGAGTTATTTCAACGGATCTCTAGATTAATGATATTACAGACATCCCTGGGGTGGTTCTATCACTGAAGACCCGTTGATTGGAGTTATTTCAACGGATCTTCAGATTAATGATATTACAGACATCCCTGGTTTGGTTCTATCACTGAAGACCCGTTGATTGCAGTTATTTCAACGGATCTCTAGATTAATGATATTGAAGACATCGCCAGATTGGTTGTATCACTGAAGACCCATTGATTGGAGTTATTTCAACGGATCTTCAAGTTAATGATATTACAGACATCCCTGGTTTGGTTCTATCACTGAAGACCCGTTGATTGGAGTTATTTCAACGGATCTCTAGATTAATGATATTGCAGACATCGCCGGATTGGTTGTATCACTGAAGACCAATTGATTGGAGTTATTTCAACGGATCTCTAGATTAATGATATCGCAGACAATGCTGAATTGGTTCTATCACTGAAGACCCATTGATTGGAGTTATTTCAACGGATCTCTAGATTAATGATATCGCAGACAATCCTGGATTGGTTCTATCACTGAAGACCCATTGATTGGAGTTATTTCAACGGATCTTCAGATTAATGATATTACAGACATCCCTGGATTGGTTCTATCACTGAAGACCCATTGATTGGAGTTATTTCAATGGATCTTCAGATTAATGATATTACAGACATCCCTGATTTGGTTCTATCACTGAAGACCTGTTTATTGGAGTTATTTCAACGGATCGCTAGATTAATGATATTTCAGACATCGCCGGATTGGTTGTATCACTGAAGACCCATTGATTGGAGTTATTTCAACGGATCTTCAGATTAATGATATTACAGACATCCCTGGATTGGTTCTATCACTGAAGACCCATTGATTGGAGTTATTTCAATGGATCTTCAGATTAATGATATTACAGACATCCCTGATTTGGTTCTATCACTGAAGACCTGTTTATTGGAGTTATTTCAACGGATCGCTAGATTAATGATATTTCAGACATCGCCGGATTGGTTGTATCACTGAAGACCCATTGATTGGAGTTATTTGAACGGATCTTCTGATTAATGATGTCGTAGACAATCCCGGGTTGGTCCTATCACTGAAGACCCATTGATTGGAGTCATTTCAAAGGATCTCTAGATTAATGATATCGCAGACAATCCTGGATTGGTTGTATCACTGAAGACCCATTGATTGGAGTTATTTCAACGGATCTTCAGATTAATGATATTACAGACAATCCTGGATTGCTTTCATCACTGAAGACCCTTTAATTAGAGTTATTTCAACGGATCTTCAGATTAATGATATTACAGACATCCCTGGTTTGGTTCTATCACTGAAGACCCGTTGATTTGAGTTATTTCAACGGATCGCTAGATTAATGATATTACATACATCCCTGGATTGGTTGTATCACTGAAGACCCATTGATTGGAGTTATTTCAACGGATCTCTAGATTAATGATATCGCAGACAATCCTGAATTGGTTCTATCACTGAAGACCCATTGATTGGAGTTATTTCAACAGATCTCTAGATTAATGATATCGCAGACAATCCTGGATTGGTTCTATAACTGAAGACCCATTGATTGGAGTTATTTCAACGGATCTTCAGATTAATGATATTACAGACATCCCTGGATTGGTTGTATCCCTGAAGACCCATTGATTGGAGTTATTTCAACGGATCTCTAGATTAATGATATCGCAGACAATCCTGAATTGGTTGTATCACTGAAGACCCATTGATTGGAGTTATTTCAACGGATCTTCAGATTAATGATATTACAGACATCCCTGGATTGGTTCTATCACTGAAGGTGCATTGATTGGAGTTATTTCAACGGATCTTCTGATTAATGATATTACAGACATCCCTGGTTTGGTTCTATCACTGAAGACCCGTTGATTGGAGTTATTTCAACGGATCTTCAGATTAATGATATTGCAGACATCGCCGGATTGATTGTATCACTGAAGACCAATTGATTGGATATATTTCAACGGATCTCTAGATTAATGATATCGCAGACAATCCTGAATTGGTTTTATCACTGAAGACCCATTGATTAGAGTTATTTCGACGGATCTCTAGATTAATGATATCGCAGACAATCCTGGATTGGTTCTAAAACTGAAGACCCATTGATTGGAGTTATTTCAACGGATCTTCAGATTAATGATATTACAGACATCCCTGGATTGGTTCTATCACTGAAGACCCATTGATTGGAGTTATTTCAATGGATCTTCAGATTAATGATATTACAGACATCCCTGATTTGGTTCTATCACTGAAGACCCGTTTATTGGAGTTATTTCAACGGATCGCTAGATTAATGATATTTCAGACATCGCCGGATTGGTTGTATCACTGAAGACCCATTGATTGGAGTTATTTCAACGGATCTTCAGATTAATGATGTCGTAGACAATCCCGGATTGGTTCTATCACTGAAGACCCATTTATTGGAGTCATTTCAAAGGATCTCTAGATTAATGATATCGCAGACAATCCTGAATTGGTTGTATCACTGAAGACCCATTGATTGGAGTTATTTCAACGGATCTTCAGATTAATGATACTACAGACAATCATGGATTGGTTCTATCACTGAAGACCCATTAATTGGAGTTATTTCAACGGATCCTCTTATTAATGATATCGCAGACAATCCTGGATTGGCTCTATTACTGAAGACCCATTGATTGGAGTTATTTCAACGGATCGCTAGATTAATGATATCACAGACATCCCTGGTTTCGTTCTATCACGGAAGACCCATTGATTGGAGTTATTTCAACCGATCTCTAGATTAATGATATTACAGACATCCCTGGGGTGGTTCTATCACTGAAGACCCGTTGATTGGAGTTATTTCAACGGATCTTCAGATTAATGATATTACAGACATCCCTGGATTGGTTCTATCACTGAAGACCCATTGATTTGAGTAATTTCAACGGATCTTCAAGTTAATGATATTACAGACATCCCTGGTTTGGTTCTATCACTGAAGACCCGTTGATTTGAGTTATTTCAACGGATCTTCAGATTAATGATATTACATACATCCCTGGATTGGTTGTATCACTGAAGACCCATTGATTGGAGTTATTTCAACGGATCTCTAGATTAATGATATCGCAGACAATCCTGAATTGGTTCTATCACTGAAGACCCATTGATTGGAGTTATTTCAACAGATCTCTAGATTAATGATATCGCAGACAATCCTGGATTGGTTCTATAACTGAAGACCCATTGATTGGAGTTATTTCAACGGATCTTCAGATTAATGATATTACAGACATGCCTGGATTGGTTGTATCCCTGAAGACCCATTGATTGGAGTTATTTCAACGTATCTCTAGATTAATGATATCGCAGACAATCCTGAATTGGTTGTATCACTGAAGACCCATTGATTGGAGTTATTTCAACGGATCTTCAGATTAATGATATTACAGACATCCCTGGATTGGTTCTATCACTGAAGATGCATTGATTGGAGTTATTTCAACGGATCTTCAGATTAATGATGTCGTAGACAATCCCGGATTGGTTCTATCACTGAAGACCCATTTATTGGAGTCATTTCAAAGGATCTCTAGATTAATGATATCGCAGACAATCCTGGATTGGTTGTATCACTGAAGACCCATTGATTGGAGTTATTTCAACGGATCTTCAGATTAATGATACTACAGACAATCATGGATTGGTTCTATCACTGAAGACCCATTAATTGGAGTTATTTCAACGGATCCTCTTATTAATGATATCGCAGACAATCCTGGATTGGCTCTATCACTGAAGACCCATTGATTGGAGTTATTTCAACGGATCGCTAGATTAATGATATCACAGACATCCCTGGTTTCGTTCTATCACGGAAGACCCATTGATTGGAGTTATTTCAACCGATCTCTAGATTAATGATATTACAGACATCCCTGGGGTGGTTCTATCACTGAAGACCCGTTGATTGGAGTTATTTCAACGGATCTTCAGATTAATGATATTACAGACATCCCTGGATTGGTTCTATCACTGAAGACCCATTGATTGGAGTAATTTCAACGGATCTTCAAGTTAATGATATTACAGACATCCCTGGTTTGGTTCTATCACTGAAGACCCGTTGATTTGAGTTATTTCAACGGATCTTCAGATTAATGATATTACATACATCCCTGGATTGGTTGTATCACTGAAGACCCATTGATTGGAGTTATTTCAACGGATCTCTAGATTAATGATATCGCAGACAATCCTGAATTGGTTCTATCACTGAAGACCCATTGATTGGAGTTATTTCAACAGATCTCTAGATTAATGATATCGCAGACAATCCTGGATTGGTTCTATAACTGAAGACCCATTGATTGGAGTTATTTCAACGGATCTTCAGATTAATGATATTACAGACATGCCTGGATTGGTTGTATCCCTGAAGACCCATTGATTGGAGTTATTTCAACGTATCTCTAGATTAATGATATCGCAGACAATCCTGAATTGGTTGTATCACTGAAGACCCATTGATTGGAGTTATTTCAACGGATCTTCAGATTAATGATATTACAGACATCCCTGGATTGGTTCTATCACTGAAGATGCATTGATTGGAGTTATTTCAACGGATCTTCAGATTAATGATATTACAGACATCCCTGGTTTGGTTCTATCACTGAAGACCCGTTGATTGGAGTTATTTCAACGGATCTTCAGATTAATGATATTGCAGACATCGCCGGATTGATTGTATCACTGAAGACCAATTGATTGGAGTTATTTCAACGGATCTCTAGATTAATGATATCGCAGACAATCCTGAATTGGTTCTATCACTGAAGACCCATTGATTAGAGTTATTTCGACGGATCTCTAGATTAATGATATCGCAGACAATCCTGGATTGGTTCTAAAACTGAAGACCCATTGATTGGAGTTATTTCAACGGATCTTCAGATTAATGATATTACAGACATCCCTGGATTGGTTCTATCACTGAAGACCCATTGATTGGAGTTATTTCAATGGATCTTCAGATTAATGATATTACAGACATCCCTGATTTGGTTCTATCACTGAAGACCCGTTTATTGGAGTTATTTCAACGGATCGCTAGATTAATGATATTTCAGACATCGCCGGATTGGTTGTATCACTGAAGATCCATTGATTGGAGTTATTTCAACGGATCTTCAGATTAATGATGTCTTAGACAATCCCGGATTGGTTCTATCACTGAAGACCCATTGATTGGAGTCATTTCAAAGGATCTCTAGATTAATGATATCGCAGAAAATCCTGGATTGGCTGTATCACTGAAGACCCATTAATTGGAGTTATTTCAACGGATCTCTAGATTAATGATATCACAGACAATCCTGGATTGGTTCTATCGCTGAAGACCCATTGATTGGAGTTATTTCAACGGATCTCCAGATTAATGATATCACAGACTATCCTGGATTGGTTCTGTCACTGAAGACACATTGATTGGAGTTATTTCAACGGATCTCTAGATTAATGATATCACAGACAATCCCGGATTGGTTCTATCACTGAAGACCCATTAATTGGAGTTATTTCAACGGATCCTCTGATTAATGATATCGCAGACAATCCTGGATTGGTACTATCACTAAAGACCCATTGATTGGAGTTATTTCAACGGATCGCTAGATTAATGATATCACAGACATCCCTGGTTTCGTTCTATCACGGAAGACCCATTGATTGGAGTTATTTCAACGGATCTCTAGATTAATGATATTACAGACATCCCTGGGGTGGTTCTATCACTGAAGACCCGTTGATTGGAGTTATTTCAACGGATCTTCAGATTAATGATATTACAGACATCCCTGGATTGGTTCTATCACTGAAGACCCATTGATTGGAGTTATTTCAACGGATCTTCAAGTTAATGATATTACAGACATCCCTGGTTTCGTTCTATCACTGAAGACCCGTTGATTGGAGTTATTTCAACGGATCGCTAGATTAATGATATTGCAGATATCGCCGGATTGGTTGTATCACTGAAGACCCATTGATTGGAGTTATTTCAACGGATCTTCAGATTAATGATATCGCAGACAATCCTGGATTGGTTGTATCACTGAAGACCCATTGATTGGAGTTATTTCAACGGATCTTTAGATTAATGATATCGCAGACAATCCTGAATTGGTTGTATCACTGAAGACCCATTGATTGGAGTTATTTCAACGGATCTTCAGATTAATGATATTACAGACATCCCTGGATTGGTTCTATCACTGAAGATGCATTGATTGGAGTTATTTCAACGGATCTTCAGATTAATGATATTACAGACATCCCTGGTTTGGTTCTATCACTGAAGACCCGTTGATTGGAGTTATTTCAACGGATCTCTAGATTAATGATATTGCAGACATCGCCGGATTGGTTGTATCACTGAAGACCCATTGATTGGAGTTATTTCAACGGATCTCTAGAATAATGATATCGCAGACAATCCTGGATTGGTTCTATCAATGAAGACTCATTGATTGAGTTATTTCACGGATCTCTAGATTAATGATATCGCAGACAATCCTGGATTGGTTCTATCACTAAAGACCCATTGATTGTAGTTATTTCAACGGATCTCTAGATTAATGATATCGCAGACAATCCTGGATTGGGTCTATCACTGAAGACCCGTTGATTGGAGTTATTTCAACGGATCTTCGGATTAATGATATCTCAGACAACCCTGGATTGCTTCTATCACTGAAGACCCATTAATTGGAGTTATTTCAACGGATCTTCAGATTAATGATATCGCAGACATCCCTGGTTTGGTTCTATCACTGAAGACCTGTTGATTGGAGTTATTTCAACGGATCTCTAGATTAATGATATTGCAGACATCGCCGGATTGGTTGTATCACTGAAGACCCATTGATTGGAGTTATTTCAACGGATCTCTAGATTAATGATATCGCAGACAATCCTGGATTGGTTCTATCACTGAAGACCCATTGATTGTAGTTATTTCAACGGATCTCTAGATTAATGATATCGCAGACAATCCTGGATTGGTTCTATCACTGAAGACCCGTTGATTGGAGTTATTTCAACGGATCACTAGATTAATGATATTGCAGACATCGCCGGATTGGTTGTATCACTGAAGACCCATTGATTGTAGTTATTTCAACGGATCTTCAGATTAATGATGTCGTAGAAAATCCTGGATTGGTTCTATCACTGAAGACCCATTGATTGGAGTTATTTCAACGGATCTCTAGATTAATGATATCGTAGAAAATCCTGGATTGGTTCTGTCACTGTAGACCCATTGATTGGAGTTATTTCAACGGATCTTCAGATTAATGATATCACAGACAATCCTGGATTGCTTCTATCACTGAAGACCCATTGATTGGAGTTATTTCAACGGATCTCCAGATTAATGATATCACAGAAAATCCTGGATTGGTTCTATCACTGAAGACCCATTGATTGGAGTTATTTCAACGGATCTCTAGATTAATGATATCACAGACAATCCCGGATTGGTTCTATCACTGAAGACCCATTAATTGGAGTTATTTCAACGGATCTTCAGATTAATGATGTCGTAGACAATCCCGGATTGGTTCTATCACTGAAGACCCATTGATTGTAGTTATTTCAACGGATCTCTAGATTAATGATATCGCAGACAATCCTGGATTGGTTCTATCACTGAAGACCCATTGATTGTAGTTATTTCAACGGATCTCTAGATTAATGATATTGCAGACATCGCCGGATTGGTTCTATCACTGAAGACCCATCGATTGGAGTTATTTCAACGGATCTCTAGAGTAATGATATCGCAGTAATCCTGGATTGGTTCTATCACTGAAGACCCGTTGATTGGAGTTATTTCAACGGATCTTCTGATTAATGATATCGCAGACAACCCTGGATTGGTTCTATCTCTGAAGACCCATTGATTGGAGTTATTTCAACGGATCTTCAGATTAATGATGTCGTGGACAATCCCGGATTGGTTCTATCACCGAAGACCCATTGATTGGAGTTATTTCAACGGATCTCTAGATTAATGATGTCGTAGACAATCCCGGATTGGTTCTATCACTGAAGACCCATTGATTGGAGTTATTTCAACGGATCTCTGGATTAATGATATCGCAGACAATCCCGGATTGGTTCTATCACTGAAGACCCATTAATTGGAGTTATTTCAACGGATCTCTAGATTAATGATATCGCAGACAATCCTGGATTGGTTGTATCACTGAAGACCCATTGATTGGAGTTATTTCAACGGATCTCTAGATTAATGATATCGCAGACAATCCTGGATTGGTTGTATCACTGAAGACCCATTGATTGGAGTTATTTCAACGGATCTCTAGATTAATGATATCACAGACAATCCTGGATTGGTTCTATCACTGAAGACCCATTGATTGGAGTTATTTCAACGGATCTCTAGATTAATGATATCACAGACAATCCTGGATTGGTTCTATCACTGAAGACCCATTGATTGGAGTTATTTCAACGGATCTCTAGATTAATGATATCGCAGACAATCCTGGATTGGTTCTATCACTGAAGACCCGTTGATTGGAGTTATTTCAACGGATCTTCTGATTAATGATATCGCAGACAACCCTGGATTGGTTCTATCTCTGAAGACCCATTGATTGGAGTTATTTCAACGGATCTTCAGATTAATGATGTCGTGGACAATCCCGGATTGGTTCTATCACCGAAGACCCATTGATTGGAGTTATTTCAACGGATCTCTAGATTAATGATGTCGTAGACAATCCCGGATTGGTTCTATCACTGAAGACCCATTGATTGGAGTTATTTCAACGGATCTCTAGATTAATGATATCGCAGACAATCCCGGATTGGTTCTATCACTGAAGACCCATTAACTGGAGTTATTTCAATGGATCTTCAGATTAATGATATCGCAGACATCCCTGGTTTGGTTCTATCACTGAAGACCCGTTGATTGGAGTTATTTCAACGGATCTCTAGATTGATGATATCGCAGACAATCCTGGATTGGTTGTATCACTGAAGACCCATTGATTGGAGTTATTTCAACGGATCTCTAGATTAATGATATCGCAGACAATCCTGGATTGGTTCTATCACTGAAGACCCGTATTGGAGTTATTTCAACGGATCTTCAGATTAATGATGTCGTAGACAATTCCGGATTGGTTCTATCACTGAAGACCCATTGATTGGAGTTATTTAAACGGCTCTTCAGATTAATGATATTACAGACATCCCTGGTTTGGTTCTATCACTGAAGACCCGTTGATTGGAGTTATTTCAACGGATCACCACTGAAGACCCATTGATTGGAGTTATTTCAACGGATCTCTAGATTAATGATATCGCAGACAATCCTGGATTGGTTCTATCACTGAAAACCCGTATTGGAGTTATTTCAACGGATCTTCAGATTAATGATGTCGTAGACAATTCCGGATTGGTTCTATCACTGAAGACCCATTGATTGGAGTTATTTCAACGGATCTCCAGATTAATGATATTGCAGACATCGCCGGATTGGTTGTATCACTGAAGACCCAATGATTGGAGTTATTTCAACCGATCTCTAGATTAATGATATCGCAGACAATCCTGGATTGGTTGTATCACTGAAGACCCATTGATTGGAGTTATTTCAACGGATTTCTAGATTAATGATATCGCAGACAATCCCAGATTGGTTGTATCACTGAAGACATATTGATTGGAGTTATTTCAACGGATCTCTAGATTAATGATATCGCAGACAATTCTGGATTGGTTCTATCACTGAAGACCCATTGATTGGAGTTATTTCAACGGATCTCTAGATTAATGATATCGTAGACAATCCTGGATTGGTTCTATCACTGAAGACCCATTGATTGGAGTTATTTCAACGGATCTCTAGATTAATGATATCGTAGACAATCCTGGATTGGTTCTGTCACTGTAGACCCATTGATTGGAGTTATTTCAACGGATCTTCAGATTAATGATATCACAGACAATCCTGGATTGCTTCTGTCACTGAAGACCCATTGATTGGAGTTATTTCAACGGATCTCCAGATTAATGATATCACAGACAATCCTGGATTGGTTCTATCACTGAAGACCCATTGATTGGAGTTATTTCAACGGATCTCTAGATTAATGATATCACAGACAATCCCGGATTGGTTCTATCACTGAAGACCCATTAATTGGAGTTATTTCAACGGATCTTCTGATTAATGATATTACAGATATCCCTGGTTTGGTTCCATCACTGAAGACCCGTTGATTGGAGTTATTTCAACGGATCTCTAGATTAATGATATTGCATACATCGCCGGATTGGTTGTATTACTGAAGACCCATTGATTGGAGTTATTTCAACGGATCTCTAGATTAATGATATTGCAGACATCGCCGGATTGGTTGTATCACTGAAGACCCATTGATTGCAGTTATTTCAACGGATCTCCAGAGTAATGATATCGCAGACAATCCTGGATTGGTTCTATCACTGAAGACCCGTTGATTGGAGTTATTTCAACGGATCTTCTGATTAATGATATCGCAGACAACCCTGGATTGGTTCTATCTCTGAAGACCCATTGATTGGAGTTATTTCAACGGATCTTCAGATTAATGATGTCGTGGACAATCCCGGATTGGTTCTATCACCGAAGACCCATTGATTGGAGTTATTTCAACGGATCTCTAGATTAATGATGTCGTAGACAATCCCGGATTGGTTCTATCACTGAAGACCCATTGATTGGAGTTATTTCAACGGATCTCTGGATTAATGATATCGCAGACAATCCCGGATTGGTTCTATCACTGAAGACCCATTAATTGGAGTTATTTCAATGGATCTTCAGATTAATGATATTACAGACATCCCTGGATTGGTTCTATCACTGAAGACCCATTGATTATAGTTATTTCAACGGATCTTCAGATTAATGATATTGCAGACATCGCCGGATTGGTTGTATCACTGAAGACCCATTGATTGGAGTTATTTCAACGGATCTTCAGATTAATGATGTCGTAGACAATCCCGGATTGGTTCTATCACTGAAGACCCATTGATTGGAGTTATTTCAACGGATCTTCAGATTAATGATATTACAGACATCCCTGGATTGGTTCTATCACTGAAGACCCATTGATTGGAGTTATTTCAACGGATCTTCAGATTAATGATATTACAGACATCCCTGGTTTGGTTCTATCACTGAAGACCCGTTGATTGGAGTTATTTCAACGGATCTCTAGATTAATGATATTTCAGACATCGCCGGATTGGTTGTATCACTGAAGACCCATTGATTGGAGTTATTTCAACGGATCTCTATATTAATGATATCGCAGACAATCCTGGATTGGGTGTATCACTGAAGACCCATTGATTGGAGTTATTTCAACGGATCTTTAGATTAATGATATTACAGACAATCCTGGATTGGTTCCATCACTGAAGACCCATTAATTGGAGTTATTTCAACGGATCTCCAGATTAGTGATATCACAGACAATCCTGGATTGGTTCTATCACTGAAGACCCATTGATTGGAGTTATTTCAACGGATCTCCAGATTAATGATATCACAGACAATCCTGGATTGGTTCTGTCACTGAAGACCCATTGATTGGAGTTATTTCAACGGATCTCTAGATTAATGATATCATAGACAATCCCGGATTGGTTCTATCACTGAAGACCCATTAATTGGAGTTATTTCAACGGTTCCTTTGATTAATGATATTACAGACATCCCTGGTTTGGTTCTATCACTGAAGACCCGTTGATTGGAGTTATTTCAACGGATCACTAGATTAATGATATTGCAGACATCGCCGGATTGGTTGTATCACTGAAGACCCATTGATTGTAGTTATTTCAACGGATCTTCAGATTAATGATGTCGTAGAAAATCCCGGATTGGTTATATCACTGAAGACCCATTGATTGGAGTTATTTCAACGGATCTCTAGATTAATGATATCGCAGACAATCCTGGATTGGTTCTATCACTGAAGACCCGTATTGGAGTTATTTCAACGGATCTTCAGATTAATGATGTCGTAGACAATTCCGGATTGGTTCTATCACTGAAGACCCATTGAATGGAGTTATTTAAACGGCTCTTCAGATTAATGATATTACAGACATCCCTGGTTTGGTTCTATCACTGAAGACCCGTTGATTGGAGTTATTTCAACGGATCTCCAGATTAATGATATTGCAGACATCGCCGGATTGGTTGTATCACTGAAGACCCATTGATTGGAGTTATTTCAACGGATCTTCAGATTAATGATGTCGTAGACAATCCCGGATTGGTTCTATCACTGAAGACCCATTGATTGGAGTTATTTCAACGGATCTTCAGATTAATGATATTACAGACATCCCTGGATTGGTTCTATCACTGAAGACCCATTGATTGGAGCAACGGATCTTCAGATTAATGATATTACAGACATCCCTGGTTTGGTTCTATCACTGAAGACCCGTTGATTGGAGTTATTTCAACGGATCTCTAGATTAATGATATTTCAGACATCGCCGGATTGGTTGTATCACTGAAGACCCATTGATTGGAGTTATTTCAACGGATCTCTATATTAATGATATCGCAGACAATCCTGGATTGGGTGTATCACTGAAAACCCATTGATTGGAGTTATTTCAACGGATCTCTAGATTAATGATATCGCAGACAATCCTGGATTTGTTCTATCACTGAAGACCCATTGATTGGAGTTATTTCAACGGATCTCTTGATTAATGATATCGTAGACAATCCTGGATTGGTTCTATCACTGAAGACCCATTGATTGGAGTTATTTCAACGGATCTTTAGATTAATGATATTACAGACAATCCTGGATTGGTTCCATCACTGAAGACCCATTAATTGGAGTTATTTCAACGGATCTCTAGATTAGTGATATCACAGACAATCCTGGATTGGTTCTATCACTGAAGACCCATTGATTGGAGTTATTTCAACGGATCTCCAGATTAATGATATCACAGACAATCCTGGATTGGTTCTGTCACTGAAGACCCATTGATTGGAGTTATTTCAACGGATCTCTAGATTAATGATATCACAGACAATCCCGGATTGGTTCTATCACTGAAGACCCATTAATTGGAGTTATTTCAACGGTTCCTTTGATTAATGATATTACAGACATCCCTGGTTTGGTTCTATCACTGAAGACCCGTTGATTGGAGTTATTTCAATGGATCTTCAGATTAATGATATTACAGACATCCCTGGATTGGTTCTATCACTGAAGACCCATTGATTGGAGTTATTTCAACGGATCTTCAGATTAATGATGTCGTAGAAAATCCCGGATTGGTTCTATCACTGAAGACCCATTGATTGAAGTTATTTCAACGGATCTCTAGATTAATGATATCGCAGACAATCCTGGATTGGTTCTATCACTGAAGACCCGTATTGGAGTTATTTCAACGGATCTTCAGATTAATGATGTCGTAGACAATTCCGGATTGGTTCTATCACTGAAGACCCATTGATTGGAGTTATTTAAACGGCTCTTCAGATTAATGATATTACAGACATCCCTGGTTTGGTTCTATCACTGAAGACCCGTTGATTGGAGTTATTTCAACGGATCTCCAGATTAATGATATTGCAAACATCGCCGGATTGGTTGTATCACTGAAGACCCAATGATTGGAGTTATTTCAACCGATCTCTAGATTAATGATATCGCAGACGATCCTGGATTGGTTGTATCACTGAAGACCCATCGATTGGAGTTATTTCAACGGATTTCTAGATTAATGATATCGCAGACAACCCTGGATTGCTTCTATCACTGAAGACCCATTAATTGGAGTTATTTCAACGGATCTTCAGATTAATGATATCGCAGACATCCCTGGTTTGGTTCTATCACTGAAGACCCGTTGATTGGAGTTATTTCAACGGATCTCTAGATTAATGATATTGCAGACATCGCCGGATTGGTTGTATCACTGAAGACCCATTGATTGGAGTTATTTCAACGGATCTCTAGATTAATGATATCGCAGACAATCCTGGATTGGTTCTATCACTGAAGACCCATTGATTGTAGTTATTTCAACGGATCTCTAGATTAATGATATCGCAGACAATCCTGGATTGGTTCTATCACTGAAGACCCGTTGATTGGAGTTATTTCAACGGATCTTCGGATTAATGATATCGCAGACAATCCTGGATTGGTTCTGTCACTGAAGACCCATTGATTGTAGTTATTTCAACGGATCTCTAGATTAATGATATCGCAGACAATCCTGGATTGGTTCTATCACTGAAGACCCATTGATTGTAGTTATTTCAACGGATCTCTAGATTAATGATATTGCAGACATCGCCGGATTTGTTGTATCACTGAAGACCCATTAATTGGAGTTATTTCAACGGATCTCTAGATTAATGATATTGCAGACAATCCTGGATTGGTTCTATCACTGAAGACCCATTAATTGGAGTTATTTCAACGGATCTCTAGATTAATGATATCACAGACAATCCTGGAGTGGTTCTATCACTGAAGACCCATTGATTGGAGTTATTTCAACGGATCTCTAGATTAATGATATCGCAGACAATCCTGGATTGGTTCTATCACTGAAGACCCGTTGATTGTAGTTATTTCAACGGATCTCTAGATTAATGATATTGCAGACATCGCCGGATTGGTTGTATCACTGAAGACCCATTAATTGGAGTTATTTCAACGGATCTCTAGATTAATGATATCGCAGACAATCCTGGATTGGTTCTATCACTGAAGACCCATTAATTGGTGTTATTTCAACGGATCTCTAGATTAATGATATTGCAGATAATCCTGGATTGGTTCTATCACTGAAGACCCGTATTGGAGTTATTTCAACGGATCTTCAGATTAATGATGTCGTAGACAATTCCGGATTGGTTCTATCACTGAAGACCCATTGATTGGAGTTATTTAAACGGCTCTTCAGATTAATGATATTACAGACATCCCTGGTTTGGTTCTATCACTGAAGACCCGTTGATTGGAGTTATTTCAACGGATCACTAGATTAATGATATTGCAGACATCGCCGGATTGGTTGTATCACTGAAGACCCATTAATTGGAGTTATTTCAACGGATCTCTAGATTAATGATATCGCAGACAATCCTGGATTGGTTCTATCACTGAAGACCCATTAAGTGGAGTTATTTCAACGGATCTCCAGATTAATGATATCACAGACAATCCTGGATTGGTTCTATCACTGAAGACCCGTTGATTGGAGTTATTTCAATGGATCGCTAGATTAATGATATTGCAGATATCGCCGGATTGGTTGTATCACGGAAGACCCATTGATTGGAGTTATTTCAACGGATCTTCAGATTAATGATGTCGTAGACAATTCCGGATTGGTTCTATCACTGAAGACCCATTGATTGGAGTTATTTAAACGGCTCTTCAGATTAATGATATTACAGACATCCCTGGTTTGGTTCTATCACTGAAGACCCGTTGATTGGAGTTATTTCAACGGATCACTAGATTAATGATATTGCAGACATCGCCGGATTGGTTGTATCACTGAAGACCCATTGATTGTAGTTATTTCAACGGATCTTCAGATTAATGATGTCGTAGAAAATCCCGGATTGGTTCTATCACTGAAGACCCATTGATTGGAGTTATTTCAACGGATCTCTAAATTAATGATATCGCAGACAATCCTGGATTGGTTCTATCACTGAAGACCCGTATTGGAGTTATTTCAACCGATCTTCAGATTAATGATGTCGTAGACAATTCCGGATTGGTTCTATCACTGAAGACCCATTGATTGGAGTTATTTAAACGGCTCTTCAGATTAATGATATTACAGACATCCCTGGTTTGGTTCTATCACTGAAGTCCCGTTGATTGGAGTTATTTCAACGGATCTCCAGATTAATGATATTGCAGACATCGCCGGATTGGTTGTATCACTGAAGATCCAATGATTGGAGTTATTTCAACCGATCTCTAGATTAATGATATCGCAGACAATCCTGGATTGGTTGTATCACTGAAGACCCATTGATTGGAGTTATTTCAACGGATTTCTAGATTAATGATATCGCAGACAATCCCAGATTGGTTGTATCACTGCAGACATATTGATTGGAGTTATTTCAACGGATCTCTAGATTAATGATATCGCAGACAATTCTGGATTGGTTCTATCACTGAAGACCCATTGATTGGAGTTATTTCAACGGATCTCTAGATTAATGATATCGTAGACAATCCTGGATTGGTTCTATCTCTGAAGACCCATTGATTGGAGTTATTTCAACGGATCTCTAGATTAATGATATCGTAGAAAATCCTGGATTGGTTCTGTCACTGTAGACCCATTGATTGGAGTTATTTCAACGGATCTTCAGATTAATGATATCACAGACAATCCTGGATTGCTTCTATCACTGAAGACCCATTGATTGGAGTTATTTCAACGGATCTCTAGATTAATGATATCGCAGACAATCCTGGATTGGTTCTATCACTGAAGACCCATTGATTGGAGTTATTTCAACGGATCTTCAGATTAATGATATTACAGACATCCCTGGATTGGTTCTATCACTGAAGACCTATTGATTGGAGTTATTTCAATGGATCTTCAGATTAATGATATTACAGACATCCCTGGTTTGGTTCTATCACTGAAGACCCGTTGATTGGAGTTATTTCAACGGATCACTAGATTAATGATATTGCAGACATCGCCGGATTGGTTGTATCACTGAAGACCCATTAATTGGAGTTATTTCAACGGATCTCTAGATTAATGATATCGCAGACAATCCTGGATTGGTTCTATCACTGAAGACCCATTAAGTGGAGTTATTTCAACGGATCTCCAGATTAATGATATCACAGACAATCCTGGATTGGTTCTATCACTGAAGACCCGTTGATTGGAGTTATTTCAATGGATCGCTAGATTAATGATATTGCAGATATCGCCGGATTGGTTGTATCACGGAAGACCCATTGATTGGAGTTATTTCAACGGATCTTCAGATTAATGATGTCGTAGAAAATCCCGGATTGGTTCTATCACTGAAGACCCATTGATTGGAGTTATTTCAACGGATCTCTAGATTAATGATATCGCAGACAATCCTGGATTGGTTCTATCACTGAAGACCCGTATTGGAGTTATTTCAACGGATCTTCAGATTAATGATGTCGTAGACAATTCCGGATTGGTTCTATCACTGAAGACCCATTGATTGTAGTTATTTAAACGGCTCTTCAGATTAATGATATTACAGACATCCCTGGTTTGGTTCTATCACTGAAGACCCGTTGATTGGAGTTATTTCAACGGATCAATAGATTAATGATATTGCAGACATCGCCGGATTGGTTGTATCACTGAAGACCCATTGATTGTAGTTATTTCAACGGATCTTCAGATTAATGATGTCGTAGAAAATCCCGGATTGGTTCTATCACTGAAGACCCATTGATTGGAGTTATTTCAACGGATCTCTAGATTAATGATATCGCAGACAATCCTGGATTGGTTCTATCACTGAAGACCCGTATTGGAGTTATTTCAACGGATCTTCAGATTAATGATGTCGTAGACAATTCCGGATTGGTTCTATCACTGAAGACCCATTGATTGGAGTTATTTAAACGGCTCTTCAGATTAATGATATTACAGACATCCCTGGTTTGGTTCTATCACTGAAGTCCCGTTGATTGGAGTTATTTCAACGGATCTCCAGATTAATGATATTGCAGACATCGCCGAATTGGTTGTATCACTGAAGATCCAATGATTGGAGTTATTTCAACCGATCTCTAGATTAATGATATCGCAGACAATCCTGGATTGGTTGTATCACTGAAGACCCATTGATTGGAGTTATTTCAACGGATTTCTAGATTAATGATATCGCAGACAATCCCAGATTGGTTGTATCACTGAAGACATATTGATTGGAGTTATTTCAACGGATCTCTAGATTAATGATATCGCAGACAATTCTGGATTGGTTCTATCACTGAAGACCCATTGATTGGAGTTATTTCAACGGATCTCTAGATTAATGATATCGTAGACAATCCTGGATTGGTTGTATCACTGAAGACCCATTGATTGGAGTTATTTCAACGGATTTCTAGATTAATGATATCGCAGACAATCCCAGATTGGTTGTATCACTGAAGACATATTGATTGGAGTTATTTCAACGGATCTCTAGATTAATGATATCGCAGACAATTCTGGATTGGTTCTATCTCTGAAGACCCATTGATTGGAGTTATTTCAACGGATCTCTAGATTAATGATATCGTAGAAAATCCTGGATTGGTTCTGTCACTGTAGACCCATTGATTGGAGTTATTTCAACGGATCTTCAGATTAATGATATCACAGACAATCCTGGATTGCTTCTATCACTGAAGACCCATTGATTGGAGTTATTTCAACGGATCTCCAGATTAATGATATCACAGACAATCCTGGATTGGTTCTATCACTGAAGACCCATTGATTGGAGTTATTTCAACGGATCTCTAGATTAATGATATCACAGACAATCCCGGATTGGTTCTATCACTGAAGACCCATTAATTGGAGTTATTTCAACGGATCTTCAGATTAATGATGTCGTAGACAATCCCGGATTGGTTCTATCACTGAAGACCCATTGATTGTAGTTATTTCAACGGATCTCTAGATTAATGATATCGCAGACAATCCTGGATTGGTTCTATCACTGAAGACCCATTGATTGTAGTTATTTCAACGGATCTCTAGATTAATGATATTGCAGACATCGCCGGATTGGTTCTATCACTGAAGACCCATTGATTCGAGTTATTTCAACTGATCTCTAGAGTAATGATATCGCAGTAATCCTGGATTGGTTCTATCACTGAAGACCCGTTGATTGGAGTTATTTCAACGGATCTTCTGATTAATGATATCGCAGACAACCCTGGATTGGTTCTATCTCTGAAGACCCATTGATTGGAGTTATTTCAACGGATCTTCAGATTAATGATGTCGTGGACAATCCCGGATTGGTTCTATCACCGAAGACCCATTGATTGGAGTTATTTCAACGGATCTCTAGATTAATGATGTCGTAGACAATCCCGGATTGGTTCTATCACTGAAGACCCATTGATTGGAGTTATTTCAACGGATCTCTGGATTAATGATATCGCAGACAATCCCGGATTGGTTCTATCACTGAAGACCCATTAATTGGAGTTATTTCAATGGATCTTCTGATTAATGATATCGCAGACATCCCTGGTTTGGTTCTATCACTGAAGACCGTTGATTGGAGTTATTTCAACGGATCTCTAGATTAATGATATCGCAGACAATCCTGGATTGGTTCTATCACTGAAGACCCGTATTGGAGTTATTTCAACGGATCTTCAGATTAATGATGTCGTAGACAATTCCGGATTGGTTCTATCACTGAAGACCCATTGATTGTAGTTATTTAAACGGCTCTTCAGATTAATGATATTACAGACATCCCTGGTTTGGTTCTATCACTGAAGACCCGTTGATTGGAGTTATTTCAACGGATCAATAGATTAATGATATTGCAGACATCGCCGGATTGGTTGTATCACTGAAGACCCATTGATTGTAGTTATTTCAACGGATCTTCAGATTAATGATGTCGTAGAAAATCCCGGATTGGTTCTATCACTGAAGACCCATTGATTGGAGTTATTTCAACGGATCTCTAGATTAATGATATCGCAGACAATCCTGGATTGGTTCTATCACTGAAGACCCGTATTGGAGTTATTTCAACGGATCTTCAGATTAATGATGTCGTAGACAATTCCGGATTGGTTCTATCACTGAAGACCCATTGATTGGAGTTATTTAAACGGCTCTTCAGATTAATGATATTACAGACATCCCTGGTTTGGTTCTATCACTGAAGTCCCGTTGATTGGAGTTATTTCAACGGATCTCCAGATTAATGATATTGCAGACATCGCCGAATTGGTTGTATCACTGAAGATCCAATGATTGGAGTTATTTCAACCGATCTCTAGATTAATGATATCGCAGACAATCCTGGATTGGTTGTATCACTGAAGACCCATTGATTGGAGTTATTTCAACGGATTTCTAGATTAATGATATCGCAGACAATCCCAGATTGGTTGTATCACTGAAGACATATTGATTGGAGTTATTTCAACGGATCTCTAGATTAATGATATCGCAGACAATTCTGGATTGGTTCTATCACTGAAGACCCATTGATTGGAGTTATTTCAACGGATCTCTAGATTAATGATATCGTAGACAATCCTGGATTGGTTGTATCACTGAAGACCCATTAATTGGAGTTATTTCAACGGATCTCCAGATTAATGATATCGCAGACAATCCTGGATTGGTTGTATCACTGAAGACCCATTGATTGGAGTTATTTCAACGGATCTCTAGATTAATGATATCGCAGAAAATCCTGGATTGGTTGTATCACTGAAGACTCATTGATTGGAGTTATTTCAACGGATCTCTAGATTAATGATATCGCAGACAATCCTGGATTGGTTCTATCACTGAAGACCCATTGATTGTAGTTATTTCAACGGATCTCTAGATTAATGATATCGCAGACAATCCTGGATTGGGTCTATCACTGAAGACCCGTTGATTGGAGTTATTTCAACGGATCTTCGGATTAATGATATCGCAGACAACCCTGGATTGCTTCTATCACTGAAGACCCATTAATTGGAGTTATTTCAACGGATCTTCAGATTAATGATATCGCAGACATCCCTGGTTTGGTTCTATCACTGAAGACCCGTTGATTGGAGTTGTTTCAACGGATCTCTAGATTAATGATATTGCAGACATCGCCGGATTGGTTGTATCACTGAAGACCCATTGATTGGAGTTATTTCAACGGATCTCTAGATTAATGATATCACAGACAATCCTGTTGTGGTTCTATCACTGAAGACCCATTGATTGGAGTTATTTCAACGGATCTCTAGATTAATGATATCGCAGATAATCCTGGATTGGTTCTATCACTGAAGACCCATTGATTGTAGTTATTTCAACGGATCTCTAGATTAATGATATCGCAGACAATCCTGGATTGGTTCTATCACTGAAGACCCGTTGATTGTAGTTATTTCAACGGATCTCTAGATTAATGATATTGCAGACATCGCCGGATTGGTTGTATCACTGGAGACCCGTTGATTGGAGTTATTTCAACGGATCTCTAGATTAATGATATCGCAGACAATCCTGGATTGGTTCTATCACTGAAGACCCATTAATTGGAGTTATTTCAACGGATCTCTAGATTAATGATATTGCAGATAATCCTGGATTGGTTCTATCACTGAAGACCCGTATTGGAGTTATTTCAACGGATCTTCAGATTAATGATGTCGTGGACAATCCCGGATTGGTTCTATCACCGAAGACCCATTGATTGGAGTTATTTCAACGGATCTCTAGATTAATGATGTCGTAGACAATCCCGGATTGGTTCTATCACTGAAGACCCATTGATTGGAGTTGTTTCAACGGATCTCTGGATTAATGATATCGCAGACAATCCCGGATTGGTTCTATCACTGAAGACCCATTAATTGGAGTTATTTCAATGGATCTTCTGATTAATGATATCGCAGACATCCCTGGTTTGGTTCTATCACTGAAGACCCGTTGATTGGAGTTATTTCAACGGATCTCTAGATTAATGATATCGCAGACAATCCTGGATTGGTTGTATCACTGAAGACCCATTAATTGGAGTTATTTCAACGGATCTCCAGATTAATGATATCGCAGACAATCCTGGATTGGTTGTATCACTGAAGACCCATTGATTGGAGTTATTCAACGGATCTCTAGATTAATGATATCACAGACAATCCTGGATTGGTTCTATCACTGAAGACCCATTGATTGGAGTTATTTCAACGGATCTCTAGATTAATGATATCACAGACAATCCTGGATTGGTTCTATCACTGAAGACCCATTGATTGGAGTTATTTCAACGGATCTCTAGATTAATGATATCGCAGACAATCCTGGATTGGTTCTATCACTGAAGACCCATTGATTGGAGTTATTTCAACGGATCTCTAGATTAATGATATCGTGGACAATCCTGGATTGGTTCTATCACTGAAGACCCATTGATTGGAGTTATTTCAACGGATCTTCAGATTAATGATACTACAGACAATCCTGGATTGGTTCTATCACTGAAGACCCATTGATTGGAGTTATTTCAACGGATCTTCAGATTAATGATATTACAGACAATCCTGGATTGGTTCTATCACTGAAGACCCATTGATTGGAGTGATTTCAACGGATCTCTAGATTAATGATGTCGTAGACAATCCCGGATTGGTTCTATCACTGAAGACCCGTTGATTGGAGTTATTTCAACGGATCTTCGGATTAATGATATCGATGACAATCCGGGATTGGTTCTGTCACTGAAGACCCATTGATTGTAGTTATTTCAACGGATCTCTAGATTAATGATATCGCAGACAATCCTGGATTGGTTCTTTCACTGAAGACCCATTGATTGTAGTTATTTCAACGGATCTCTAGATTAATGATATTGCAGACATCGCCGGATTGGTTGTATCACTGAAGACCCATTAATTGGAGTTATTACAACGGATCTCTAGATTAATGATATTGCAGACAATCCTGGATTGGTTGTATCACTGAAGACCCATTAATTGGAGTTATTTCAACGGATCTCTAGATTAATGATATCACAGACAATCCTGGAGTGGTTCTATCACTGAAGACCCATTGATTGGAGTTATTTCAACGGATCTCTAGATTAATGATATCGCAGATAATCCTGGATTGGTTCTATCACTGAAGACCCATTGATTGTAGTTATTTCAACGGATCTCTAGATTAATGATATCGCAGACAATCCTGGATTGGTTCTATCACTGAAGACCCATTAATTGGAGTTATTTCAACGGATCTCTAGATTAATGATATCACAGACAATCCTGGATTGGTTCTATCACTGAAGACCCATTGATTGGAGTTATTTCAACGGATCTCTAGATTAATGATATCACAGACAATCCTGGATTGGTTCTATCACTGAAGACCCATTGATTGGAGTTATTTCAACGGATCTCTAGATTAATGATATCGCAGACAATCCTGGATTGGTTCTATCACTGAAGACCCATTGATTGGAGTTATTTCAACGGATCTCTAGATTAATGATATCGTGGACAATCCTGGATTGGTTCTATCACTGAAGACCCATTGATTGGAGTTATTTCAACGGATCTTCAGATTAATGATACTACAGACAATCCTGGATTGGTTCTATCACTGAAGACCCATTGATTGGAGTTATTTCAACGGATCTTCAGATTAATGATATTACAGACAATCCTGGATTGGTTCTATCACTGAAGACCCATTGATTGGAGTGATTTCAACGGATCTCTAGATTAATGATGTCGTAGACAATCCCGGATTGGTTCTATCACTGAAGACCCATTAATTGGAGTTATTTCAACGGATCTCTAGATTAATGATATCGCAGACAATCCTGGATTGGTTGTATCACTGAAGACCCATTGATTGGAGTTATTTCAACGGATCTCTAGATTAATGATATCGCAGACAATCCTGGATTGGTGGTATGACTGAAGACCCGTTGATTGGAGTTATTTCAACGGATCGCTAGATTAATGATATTGCAGATATCGCCGGATTGGTTGTATCACTGAAGACCCAATGATTGGAGTTATTTCAACCGATCTCTAGATTAATGATATCACAGACAATCCTGGATTGGTTCTATCACTGAAGACCCGTTGATTGGAGTTATTTCAACGGATCGCTAGATTAATGATATTGCAGATATCGCCGGATTGGTTGTATCACGGAAGACCCATTGATTGGAGTTATTTCAACGGATCTTCAGATTAATGATGTCGTAGAAAATCCCGGATTGGTTCTATCACTGAAGACCCATTGATTGGAGTTATTTCAACGGATCTCTAGATTAATGATATCGCAGACAATCCTGGATTGGTTCTATCACTGAAGACCCGTATTGGAGTTATTTCAACGGATCTTCAGATTAATGATGTCGTAGACAATTCCGGATTGGTTCTATCACTGAAGACCCATTGATTGGAGTTATTTAAACGGCTCTTCAGATTAATGATATTACAGACATCCCTGGTTTGGTTCTATCACTGAAGACCCGTTGATTGGAGTTATTTCAACGGATCTCCAGATTAATGATATTGCAGACATCGCCGGATTGGTTGTATCACTGAAGACCCAATGATTGGAGTTATTTCAACCGATCTCTAGATTAATGATATCGCAGACAATCCTGGATTGGTTGTATCACTGAAGACCCATTGATTGGAGTTATTTCAACGGATTTCTAGATTAATGATATCGCAGACAATCCCAGATTGGTTGTATCACTGAAGACATATTGATTGGAGTTATTTCAACGGATCTCTAGATTAATGATATCGCAGACAATTCTGGATTGGTTCTATCACTGAAGACCCATTGATTGGAGTTATTTCAACGGATCTCCAGATTAATGATATCACAGAAATCCTGGATTGGTTCTATCACTGAAGACCCATTGATTGGAGTTATTTCAACGGATCTCTAGATTAATGATATCACAGACAATCCCGGATTTGTTCTATCACTGAAGACCCATTGATTGGAGTTATTTCAACGGATCTCTTAATTAATGATATCGCAGACAATCCTGCATTGGTTCTATCACTGAAGACCCATTGATTGGAGTTATTTCAACGGATCTTTAGATTAATGATATTACAGACAATCCTGGATTGGTTCCATCACTGAAGACCCATTAATTGGAGTTATTTCAACGGATCTCTAGATTAATGATATCACAGACAATCCTGGATTGGTTCTATCACTGAAGACCCATTGATTGGAGTTATTTCAACGGATCTCCAGATTAATGATATCACAGACAATCCTGGATTGGTTCTATCACTGAAGACCCGTTGATTGGAGTTATTTCAACGGATCGCTAGATTAATGATATTGCAGATATCGCCGGATTGGTTGTATCACGGAAGACCCATTGATTGGAGTTATTTCAACGGATCTTCAGATTAATGATGTCGTAGAAAATCCCGGATTGGTTCTATCACTGAAGACCCATTGATTGGAGTTATTTCAACGGATCTCTAGATTAATGATATCGCAGACAATCCTGGATTGGTTCTATCACTGAAGACCCGTATTGGAGTTATTTCAACGGATCTTCAGATTAATGATGTCGTAGACAATTCCGGATTGGTTCTATCACTGAAGATCCATTGATTGGAGTTATTTAAACGGCTCTTCAGATTAATGATATTACAGACATCCCTGGTTTGGTTCTATCACTGAAGACCCGTTGATTGGAGTTATTTCAACGGATCACTAGATTAATGATATTGCAGACATCGCCGGATTGGTTGTATCACTGAAGACCCATTGATTGTAGTTATTTCAACGGATCTTCAGATTAATGATGTCGTAGAAAATCCCGGATTGGTTCTATCACTGAAGACCCATTGATTGGAGTTATTTCAACGGATCTCTAGATTAATGATATCGCAGACAATCCTGGATTGGTTCTATCACTGAAGACCCGTATTGGAGTTATTTCAACGGATCTTCAGATTAATGATGTCGTAGACAATTCCGGATTGGTTCTATCACTGAAGACCCATTGATTGGAGTTATTTAAACGGCTCTTCAGATTAATTATATTACAGACATCCCTGGTTTGGTTCTATCACTGAAGACCCGTTGATTGGAGTTATTTCAACGGATCTCCAGATTAATGATATTGCAGACATCGCCGGATTGGTTGTATCACTGAAGACCCAATGATTGGAGTTATTTCAACCGATCTCTAGATTAATGATATCACAGACAATCCTGGATTGGTTCTATCACTGAAGACCCGTTGATTGGAGTTATTTCAACGGATCGCTAGATTAATGATATTGCAGATATCGCCGGATTGGTTGTATCACGGAAGACCCATTGATTGGAGTTATTTCAACGGATCTTCAGATTAATGATGTCGTAGAAAATCCCGGATTGGTTCTATCACTGAAGACCCATTGATTGGAGTTATTTCAACGGATCTCTAGATTAATGATATCGCAGACAATCCTGGATTGGTTCTATCACTGAAGACCCGTATTGGAGTTATTTCAACGGATCTTCAGATTAATGATGTCGTAGACAATTCCGGATTGGTTCTATCACTGAAGATCCATTGATTGGAGTTATTTAAACGGCTCTTCAGATTAATGATATTACAGACATCCCTGGTTTGGTTCTATCACTGAAGACCCGTTGATTGGAGTTATTTCAACGGATCACTAGATTAATGATATTGCAGACATCGCCGGATTGGTTGTATCACTGAAGACCCATTGATTGTAGTTATTTCAACGGATCTTCAGATTAATGATGTCGTAGAAAATCCCGGATTGGTTCTATCACTGAAGACCCATTGATTGGAGTTATTTCAACGGATCTCTAGATTAATGATATCGCAGACAATCCTGGATTGGTTCTATCACTGAAGACCCATTGATTGGAGTTATTTCAACGGATCTCTAGATTAATGATATCACAGACAATCCCGGATTTGTTCTATCACTGAAGACCCATTGATTGGAGTTATTTCAACGGATCTCTTAATTAATTATATCGCAGACAATCCTGCATTGGTTCTATCACTGAAGACCCATTGATTGGAGTTATTTCAACGGATCTTTAGATTAATGATATTACAGACAATCCTGGATTGGTTCCATCACTGAAGACCCATTAATTGGAGTTATTTCAACGGATCTCTAGATTAATGATATCACAGACAATCCTGGATTGGTTCTATCACTGAAGACCCATTGATTGGAGTTATTTCAACGGATCTCCAGATTAATGATATCACAGACAATCCTGGATTGGTTCTATCACTGAAGACCCGTTGATTGGAGTTATTTCAACGGATCGCTAGATTAATGATATTGCAGATATCGCCGGATTGGTTGTATCACGGAAGACCCATTGATTGGAGTTATTTCAACGGATCTTCAGATTAATGATGTCGTAGAAAATCCCGGATTGGTTCTATCACTGAAGACCCATTGATTGGAGTTATTTGAACGGATCTCTAGATTAATGATATCGCAGACAATCCTGGATTGGTTCTATCACTGAAGACCCGTATTGGAGTTATTTCAACGGATCTTCAGATTAATGATGTCGTAGACAATTCCGGATTGGTTCTATCACTGAAGATCCATTGATTGGAGTTATTTAAACGGCTCTTCAGATTAATGATATTACAGACATCCCTGGTTTGGTTCTATCACTGAATACCCGTTGATTGGAGTTATTTCAACGGATCACTAGATTAATGATATTGCAGACATCGCTGGATTGGTTGTATCACTGAAGACCCATTGATTGTAGTTATTTCAACGGATCTTCAGATTAATGATGTCGTAGAAAATCCCGGATTGGTTCTATCACTGAAGACCCATTGATTGGAGTTATTTCAACGGATCTCTAGATTAATGATATCGCAGACAATCCTGGATTGGTTCTATCACTGAAGACCCGTATTGGAGTTATTTCAACGGATCTTCAGATTAATGATGTCGTAGACAATTCCGGATTGGTTCTATCACTGAAGACCCATTGATTGGAGTTATTTAAACGGCTCTTCAGATTAATGATATTACAGACATCCCTGGTTTGGTTCTATCACTGAAGACCCATTGATTGGAGTTATTTCAACGGATCTCCAGATTAATGATATTGCAGACATCGCCGGATTGGTTGTATCACTGAAGACCCAATGATTGGAGTTATTTCAACCGATCTCTAGATTAATGATATCGCAGACAATCCTGGATTGGTTGTATCACTGAAGACCCATTGATTGGAGTTATTTCAACGGATTTCTAGATTAATGATATCGCAGACAATCCCAGATTGGTTGTATCACTGAAGACATATTGATTGGAGTTATTTTAACGGATCTCTAGATTAATGATATCGCAGACAATTCTGGATTGGTTCTATCACTGAAGACCCATTGATTGGAGTTATTTCAACGGATCTCTAGATTAATGATATCGTAGACAATCCTGGATTGGTTCTATCACTGAAGACCCATTGATTGGAGTTATTTCCACGGATCTCTAGATTAATGATATCGTAGACAATCCTGGATTGGTTCTGTCACTGTAGACCCATTGATTGGAGTTATTTCAACGGATCTTCAGATTAATGATATCACAGACAATCCTGGATTGCTTCTATCACTGAAGACCCATTGATTGGAGTTATTTCAACGGATCTCCAGATTAATGATATCACAGAAATCCTGGATTGGTTCTATCACTGAAGACCCATTGACTGGAGTTATTTCAACGGATCTCTAGATTAATGATATCACAGACAATCCCGGATTTGTTCTATCACTGAAGACCCATTGATTGGAGTTATTTCAACGGATCTCTTAATTAATGATATCGCAGACAATCCTGCATTGGTTCTATCACTGAAGACCCATTGATTGGAGTTATTTCAACGGATCTTTAGATTAATGATATTACAGACAATCCTGGATTGGTTCCATCACTGAAGACCCATTAATTGGAGTTATTTCAACGGATCTCTAGATTAATGATATCACAGACAATCCTGGATTGGTTCTATCACTGAAGACCCATTGATTGGAGTTATTTCAACGGATCTCCAGATTAATGATATCACAGACAATCCTGGATTGGTTCTATCACTGAAGACCCGTTGATTGGAGTTATTTCAACGGATCGCTAGATTAATGATATTGCAGATATCGCCGGATTGGTTGTATCACTGAAGACCCATTGATTGGAGTTATTTCAACGGATCTCTAGATTAATGATATCACAGACAATCCTGGATTGGTTCTATCACTGAAGACCCATTAATTGGAGTTATTTCAACGGTTCCTTTGATTAATGATATTACAGACATCCCTGGTTTGGTTCTATCACTGAAGACCCGTTGATTGGAGTTATTTCAACGGATCACTAGATTAATGATATTGCAGACATCGCCGGATTGGTTGTATCACTGAAGACCCATTGATTGTAGTTATTTCAACGGATCTTCAGATTAATGATGTCGTAGAAAATCCCGGATTGGTTCTATCACTGAAGACCCATTGATTGGAGTTATTTCAACGGATCTCTAGATTAATGATATCGCAGACAATCCTGGATTGGTGGTATGACTGAAGACCCGTTGATTGGAGTTATTTCAACGGATCGCTAGATTAATGATATTGCAGATATCGCCGGATTGGTTGTATCACTGAAGACCCAATGATTGGAGTTATTTCAACCGATCTCTAGATTAATGATATCACAGACAATCCTGGATTGGTTCTATCACTGAAGACCCGTTGATTGGAGTTATTTCAACGGATCGCTAGATTAATGATATTGCAGATATCGCCGGATTGGTTGTATCACGGAAGACCCATTGATTGGAGTTATTTCAACGGATCTTCAGATTAATGATGTCGTAGAAAATCCCGGATTGGTTCTATCACTGAAGACCCATTGATTGGAGTTATTTCAACGGATCTCTAGATTAATGATATCGCAGACAATCCTGGATTGGTTCTATCACTGAAGACCCGTATTGGAGTTATTTCAACGGATCTTCAGATTAATGATGTCGTAGACAATTCCGGATTGGTTCTATAACTGAAGACCCATTGATTGGAGTTATTTAAACGGCTCTTCAGATTAATGATATTACAGACATCCCTGGTTTGGTTCTATCACTGAAGACCCGTTGATTGGAGTTATTTCAACGGATCTCCAGATTAATGATATTGCAAACATCGCCGGATTGGTTGTATCACTGAAGACCCAATGATTGGAGTTATTTCAACCGATCTCTAGATTAATGATATCGCAGACGATCCTGGATTGGTTGTATCACTGAAGACCCATTGATTGGAGTTATTTCAACGGATTTCTAGATTAATGATATCGCAGACAATCCTGGATTGGTTCTATCACTGAAGACCCATTAATTGGAGTTATTTAAACGGCTCTTCAGATTAATGATATTACAGACATCCCTGGTTTGGTTCTATCACTGAAGACCCGTTGATTGGAGTTATTTCAACGGATCTCCAGATTAATGATATTGCAGACATCGCCGGATTGGTTGTATCACTGAAGACCCAATGATTGGAGTTATTTCAACCGATCTCTAGATTAATGATATCGCAGACAATCCTGGATTGGTTGTATCACTGAAGACCCATTGATTGAAGTTATTTCATCGGATTTCTAGATTAATGATATCGCAGACAATCCCAGATTGGTTGTATCACTGAAGACATATTGATTGGAGTTATTTCAACGGATCTCTAGATTAATGATATCGCAGACAATTCTGGATTGGTTCTATCACTGAAGACCCATTGATTGGAGTTATTTCAACGGATCTCTAGATTAATGATATCGTAGACAATCCTGGATTGGTTCTATCACTGAAGACCCATTGATTGGAGTTATTTCAATGGATCTCTAGATTAATGATATCGTAGACAATCCTGGATTGGTTCTGTCACTGAAGACCCATTGATTGGAGTTATTTCAACGGATCTTCAGATTAATGATATTACAGACATCCCTGGATTGGTTCTATCACTGAAGACCCATTGATTGGAGTTATTTCAACGGATCTTCAGATTAATGATATTACAGACATCCCTGGTTTGGTTCTATCACTGAAGACCCGTTGATTGGAGTTATTTCAACGGATCTCTAGATTAATGATATTTCAGACATCGCCGGATTGGTTGTATCACTGAAGACCCATTGATTGGAGTTATTTCAACGGATCTCTATATTAATGATATCGCAGACAATCCTGGATTGGGTGTATCACTGAAAACCCATTGATTGGAGTTATTTCAACGGATCTCTAGATTAATGATATCGCAGACAATCCTGGATTTGTTCTATCACTGAAGACCCATTGATTGGAGTTATTTCAACGGATCTCTTGATTAATGATATCGCAGACAATCCTGGATTGGTTCTATCACTGAAGACCCATTGATTGGAGTTATTTCAACGGATCTTTAGATTAATGATATTACAGACAATCCTGGATTGGTTCCATCACTGAAGACCCATTAATTGGAGTTATTTCAACGGATCTCTAGATTAGTGATATCACAGACAATCCTGGATTGGTTCTATCACTGAAGACCCATTGATTGGAGTTATTTCAACGGATCTCCAGATTAATGATATCACAGACAATCCTGGATTGGTTCTGTCACTGAAGACCCATTGATTGGAGTTATTTCAACGGATCTCTAGATTAATGATATCACAGACAATCCCGGATTGGTTCTATCACTGAAGACCCATTAATTGGAGTTATTTCAACGGTTCCTTTGATTAATGATATTACAGACATCCCTGGTTTGGTTCTATCACTGAAGACCCGTTGATTGGAGTTATTTCAACGGATCACTAGATTAATGATATTGCAGACATCGCCGGATTGGTTGTACCACTGAAGACCCATTGATTGTAGTTATTTCAACGGATCTTCAGATTAATGATGTCGTAGAAAATCCCGGATTGGTTCTATCACTGAAGACCCATTGATTGGAGTTATTTCAACGGATCTCTAGATTAATGATATCGCAGACAATCCTGGATTGGTTCTATCACTGAAGACCCGTATTGGAGTTATTTCAACGGATCTTCAGATTAATGATGTCGTAGACAATTCCGGATTGGTTCTATAACTGAAGACCCATTGATTGGAGTTATTTAAACGGCTCTTCAGATTAATGATATTACAGACATCCCTGGTTTGGTTCTATCACTGAAGACCCGTTGATTGGAGTTATTTCAACGGATCTCCAGATTAATGATATTGCAAACATCGCCGGATTGGTTGTATCACTGAAGACCCAATGATTGGAGTTATTTCAACCGATCTCTAGATTAATGATATCGCAGACGATCCTGGATTGGTTGTATCACTGAGACCCATTGATTGAGTTATTTCACGGATTTCTAGATTATGATATCGCAGACAATCCTGGATTGGTTCTATCACTGAAGACCAATAAGATTGTAGTTATTTCAACGGATCTCTAGATTAATGATATTGCAGACATCGCCGGATTGGTTCTATCACTGAAGACCCATCGATTGGAGTTATTTCAACGGATCTCTAGAGTAATGATATCGCAGTAATCCTGGATTGGTTCTATCACTGAAGACCCGTTGATTGGAGTTATTTCAACGGATCTTCTGATTAATGATATCGCAGACAACCCTGGATTGGTTCTATCTCTGAAGACCCATTGATTGGAGTTATTTCAACGGATCTTCAGATTAATGATGTCGTGGACAATCCCGGATTGGTTCTATCACCGAAGACCCATTGATTGGAGTTATTTCAACGGATCTCTAGATTAATGATGTCGTAGACAATCCCGGATTGGTTCTATCACTGAAGACCCATTGATTGGAGTTATTTCAACGGATCTCTGGATTAATGATATCGCAGACAATCCCGGATTGGTTCTATCACTGAAGACCCATTAATTGGAGTTATTTCAATGGATCTTCTGATTAATGATATCGCAGACATCCCTGGTTTGGTTCTATCACTGAAGACCGTTGATTGGAGTTATTTCAACGGATCTCTAGATTAATGATATCGCAGACAATCCTGGATTGGTTGTATCACTGAAGACCCATTAATTGGAGTTATTTCAACGGATCTCTAGATTAATGATATCGCAGACAATCCTGGATTGGTTGTATCACTGAAGACCCATTGATTGGAGTTATTTCAACGGATCTCTAGATTAATGATATCGCAGACAATCCTGGATTGGTTGTATCACTGAAGACTCATTGATTGGAGTTATTTCAACGGATCTCTAGATTAATGATATCGCAGACAATCCTGGATTGGTTCTATCACTAAAGACACATTGATTGTAGTTATTTCAACGGATCTCTAGATTAATGATATCGCAGACAATCCTGGATTGGGTCTATCACTGAAGACCCGTTGATTGGAGTTATTTCAACGGATCTTCGGATTAATGATATCTCAGACAACCCTGGATTGCTTCTATCACTGAAGACCCATTAATTGGAGTTATTTCAACGGATCTTCAGATTAATGATATCGCAGACATCCCTGGTTTGGTTCTATCACTGAAGACCCGTTGATTGGAGTTATTTCAACGGATCTCTAGATTAATGATATTGCAGACATCGCCGGATTGGTTGTATCACTGAAGACCCATTGATTGGAGTTATTTCAACGGATCTCTAGATTAATGATATCGCAGACAATCCTGGATTGGTTCTATCACTGAAGACCCATTGATTGTAGTTATTTCAACGGATCTCTAGATTAATGATATCGCAGACAATCCTGGATTGGTTCTATCACTGAAGACCCGTTGATTGGAGTTATTTCAACGGATCTTCGGATTAATGATATCGATGACAATCCGGGATTGGTTCTGTCACTGAAGACCCATTGATTGTAGTTATTTCAACGGATCTCTAGATTAATGATATCGCAGACAATCCTGGATTGGTTCTATCACTGAAGACCCATTGATTGTAGTTATTTCAACGGATCTCTAGATTAATGATATTGCAGACAATCCTGGATTGGTTGTATCACTGAAGACCCATTAATTGGAGTTATTTCAACGGATCTCTAGATTAATGATATCACAGACAATCCTGGAGTGGTTCTATCACTGAAGACCCATTGATTGGAGTTATTTCAACGGATCTCTAGATTAATGATATCGCAGATAATCCTGGATTGGTTCTATCACTGAAGACCCATTGATTGTAGTTATTTCAACGGATCTCTAGATTAATGATATCGCAGACAATCCTGGATTGGTTCTATCACTGAAGACCCATTAATTGGAGTTATTTCAACGGATCTCTAGATTAATGATATCACAGACAATCCTGGATTGGTTCTATCACTGAAGACCCATTGATTGGAGTTATTTCAACGGATCTCTAGATTAATGATATCACAGACAATCCTGGATTGGTTCTATCACTGAAGACCCATTGATTGTAGTTATTTCAACGGATCTCTAGATTAATGATATCGCAGACAATCCTGGATTGGTTGTATCACTGAAGACCCATTAATTGGAGTTATTTCAACGGATCTCTAGATTAATGATATTGCAGACAATCCTGGATTGGTTCTATCACTGAAGACCCATTAATTGGAGTTATTTCAACGGATCTCTAGATTTATGATATCACAGACAATCCTGGAGTGGTTCTATCACTGAAGACCCATTGATTGGAGTTATTTCAACGGATCTCTAGATTAATGATATCGCAGATAATCCTGGATTGGTTCTATCACTGAAGACCCATTGATTGTAGTTATTTCAACGGATCTCTAGATTAATGATATCGCAGACAATCCTGGATTGGTTCTATCACTGAAGACCCGTTGATTGTAGTTATTTCAACGGATCTCTAGATTAATGATATTGCAGACATCGCCGGATTGGTTGTATCACTGAAGACCCATTAATTGGAGTTATTTCAACGGATCTCTAGATTAATGATATCGCAGACAATCCTGGATTGGTTCTATCACTGAAGACCCATTAATTGGAGTTATTTCAACGGATCTCTAGATTAATGATATTGCAGATAATCCTGGATTGGTTCTATCACTGAAGACCCGTATTGGAGTTATTTCAACGGATCTTCAGATTAATGATGTCGTAGACAATTCCGGATTGGTTCTATCACTGAAGATCCATTGATTGGAGTTATTTAAACGGCTCTTCAGATTAATGATATTACAGACATCCCTGGTTTGGTTCTATCACTGAAGACCCGTTGATTGGAGTTATTTCAACGGATCACTAGATTAATGATATTGCAGACATCGCCGGATTGGTTGTATCACTGAAGACCCATTGATTGTAGTTATTTCAACGGATCTTCAGATTAATGATGTCGTAGAAAATCCCGGATTGGTTCTATCACTGAAGACCCATTGATTGGAGTTATTTCAACGGATCTCTAGATTAATGATATCGCAGACAATCCTGGATTGGTTCTATCACTGAAGACCCGTATTGGAGTTATTTCAACGGATCTTCAGATTAATGATGTCGTAGACAATTCCGGATTGGTTCTATCACTGAAGACCCATTGATTGGAGTTATTTAAACGGCTCTTCAGATTAATGATATTACAGACATCCCTGGTTTGGTTCTATCACTGAAGACCCGTTGATTGGAGTTATTTCAACGGATCTCCAGATTAATGATATTGCAGACATCGCCGGATTGGTTGTATCACTGAAGACCCAATGATTGGAGTTATTTCAACCGATCTCTAGATTAATGATATCGCAGACAATCCTGGATTGGTTGTATCACTGAAGACCCATTGATTGGAGTTATTTCAACGGATTTCTAGATTAATGATATCGCAGACAATCCCAGATTGGTTGTATCACTGAAGACATATTGATTGGAGTTATTTCAACGGATCTCTAGATTAATGATATCGCAGACAATTCTGGATTGGTTCTATCACTGAAGACCCATTGATTGGAGTTATTTCAACGGATCTCCAGATTAATGATATCACAGAAATCCTGGATTGGTTCTATCACTGAAGACCTGTTGGTTGGAGTTCTTTCAACGGATCTCTAGATTAATGATATCACAGACAATCCCGGATTTGTTCTATCACTGAAGACCCATTGATTGGAGTTATTTCAACGGATCTCTTAATTAATGATATCGCAGACAATCCTGCATTGGTTCTATCACTGAAGACCCATTGATTGGAGTTATTTCAACGGATCTTTAGATTAATGATATTACAGACAATCCTGGATTGGTTCCATCACTGAAGACCCATTAATTGGAGTTATTTCAACGGATCTCTAGATTAATGATATCACAGACAATCCTGGATTGGTTCTATCACTGAAGACCCATTGATTGGAGTTATTTCAACGGATCTCCAGATTAATGATATTGCAGACGTCGCCGGATTGGTTGTATCACTGAAGACCCAATGATTGGAGTTATTTCAACCGATCTCTAGATTAATGATATCGCAGACAATCCTGGATTGGTTGTATCACTGAAGACCCATTGATTGGAGTTATTTCAACGGATTTCTAGATTAATGATATCGCAGACAATCCCAGATTGGTTGTATCACTGAAGACATATTGATTGGAGTTATTTCAACGGATCTCTAGATTAATGATATCGCAGACAATTCTGGATTGGTTCTATCACTGAAGACCCATTGATTGGAGTTATTTCAACGGATCTCCAGATTAATGATATCACAGAAATCCTGGATTGGTTCTATCACTGAAGACCCATTGATTGGAGTTATTTCAACGGATCTCTAGATTAATGATATCACAGACAATCCCGGATTTGTTCTATCACTGAAGACCCATTGATTGGAGTTATTTCAACGGATCTCTTAATTAATTATATCGCAGACAATCCTGCATTGGTTCTATCACTGAAGACCCATTGATTGGAGTTATTTCAACGGATCTTTAGATTAATGATATTACAGACAATCCTGGATTGGTTCCATCACTGAAGACCCATTAATTGGAGTTATTTCAACGGATCTCTAGATTAATGATATCACAGACAATCCTGGATTGGTTCTATCACTGAAGACCCATTGATTGGAGTTATTTCAACGGATCTCCAGATTAATGATATCACAGACAATCCTGGATTGGTTCTATCACTGAAGACCCGTTGATTGGAGTTATTTCAACGGATCGCTAGATTAATGATATTGCAGATATCGCCGGATTGGTTGTATCACGGAAGACCCATTGATTGGAGTTATTTCAACGGATCTTCAGATTAATGATGTCGTAGAAAATCCCGGATTGGTTCTATCACTGAAGACCCATTGATTGGAGTTATTTCAACGGATCTCTAGATTAATGATATCGCAGACAATCCTGGATTGGTTCTATCACTGAAGACCCGTATTGGAGTTATTTCAACGGATCTTCAGATTAATGATGTCGTAGACAATTCCGGATTGGTTCTATCACTGAAGATCCATTGATTGGAGTTATTTAAACGGCTCTTCAGATTAATGATATTACAGACATCCCTGGTTTGGTTCTATCACTGAAGACCCGTTGATTGGAGTTATTTCAACGGATCACTAGATTAATGATATTGCAGACATCGCCGGATTGGTTGTATCACTGAAGACCCATTGATTGTAGTTATTTCAACGGATCTTCAGATTAATGATGTCGTAGAAAATCCCGGATTGGTTCTATCACTGAAGACCCATTGATTGGAGTTATTTCAAAGGATCTCTAGATTAATGATATCGCAGACAATCCTGGATTGGTTCTATCACTGAAGACCCGTATTGGAGTTATTTCAACGGATCTTCAGATTAATGATGTCGTAGACAATTCCGGATTGGTTCTATCACTGAAGACCCATTGCTTGGAGTTATTTAAACGGCTCTTCAGATTAATTATATTACAGACATCCCTGGTTTGGTTCTATCACTGAAGACCCGTTGATTGGAGTTATTTCAACGGATCTCCAGATTAATGATATTGCAGACATCGCCGGATTGGTTGTATCACTGAAGACCCAATGATTGGAGTTATTTCAACCGATCTCTAGATTAATGATATCACAGACAATCCTGGATTGGTTCTATCACTGAAGACCCGTTGATTGGAGTTATTTCAACGGATCGCTAGATTAATGATATTGCAGATATCGCCGGATTGGTTGTATCACGGAAGACCCATTGATTGGAGTTATTTCAACGGATCTTCAGATTAATGATGTCGTAGAAAATCCCGGATTGGTTCTATCACTGAAGACCCATTGATTGGAGTTATTTCAACGGATCTCTAGATTAATGATATCGCAGACAATCCTGGATTGGTTCTATCACTGAAGACCCGTATTGGAGTTATTTCAACGGATCTTCAGATTAATGATGTCGTAGACAATTCCGGATTGGTTCTATCACTGAAGATCCATTGATTGGAGTTATTTAAACGGCTCTTCAGATTAATGATATTACAGACATCCCTGGTTTGGTTCTATCACTGAAGACCCGTTGATTGGAGTTATTTCAACGGATCACTAGATTAATGATATTGCAGACATCGCCGGATTGGTTGTATCACTGAAGACCCATTGGTTGTAGTTATTTCAACGGATCTTCAGATTAATGATGTCGTAGAAAATCCCGGATTGGTTCTATCACTGAAGACCCATTGATTGGAGTTATTTCAACGGATCTCTAGATTAATGATATCGCAGACAATCCTGGATTGGTTCTATCACTGAAGACCCGTATTGGAGTTATTTCAACGGATCTTCAGATTAATGATGTCGTAGACAATTCCGGATTGGTTCTATCACTGAAGACCCATTGATTGGAGTTATTTAAACGGCTCTTCAGATTAATGATATTACAGACATCCCTGGTTTGGTTCTATCACTGAAGACCCGTTGATTGGAGTTATTTCAACGGATCTCCAGATTAATGATATTGCAGACATCGCCGGATTGGTTGTATCACTGAAGACCCAATGATTGGAGTTATTTCAACCGATCTCTAGATTAATGATATCGCAGACAATCCTGGATTGGTTGTATCACTGAAGACCCATTGATTGGAGTTATTTCAACGGATTTCTAGATTAATGATATCGCAGACAATCCCAGATTGGTTGTATCACTGAAGACATATTGATTGGAGTTATTTCAACGGATCTCTAGATTAATGATATCGCAGACAATTCTGGATTGGTTCTATCACTGAAGACCCATTGATTGGAGTTATTTCAACGGATCTCCAGATTAATGATATCACAGAAATCCTGGATTGGTTCTATCACTGAAGACCTGTTGATTGGAGTTCTTTCAACGGATCTCTAGATTAATGATATCACAGACAATCCCGGATTTGTTCTATCACTGAAGACCCATTGATTGGAGTTATTTCAACGGATCTCTTAATTAATGATATCGCAGACAATCCTGCATTGGTTCTATCACTGAAGACCCATTGATTGGAGTTATTTCAACGGATCTTTAGATTAATGATATTACAGACAATCCTGGATTGGTTCCATCACTGAAGACCCATTAATTGGAGTTATTTCAACGGATCTCTAGATTAATGATATCACAGACAATCCTGGATTGGTTCTATCACTGAAGACCCATTGATTGGAGTTATTTCAACGGATCTCCAGATTAATGATATCACAGACAATCCTGGATTGGTTCTATCACTGAAGACCCGTTGATTGGAGTTATTTCAACAGATCGCTAGATTAATGATATTGCAGATATCGCCGGATTGGTTGTATCACGGAAGACCCATTGATTGGAGTTATTTCAACGGATCTTCAGATTAATGATGTCGTAGAAAATCCCGGATTGGTTCTATCACTGAAGACCCATTGATTGGAGTTATTTCAACGGATCTCTAGATTAATGATATCGCAGACAATCCTGGATTGGTTCTATCACTGAAGACCCGTATTGGAGTTATTTCAACGGATCTTCAGATTAATGATGTCGTAGACAATTCCGGATTGGTTCTATCACTGAAGACCCATTGATTGGAGTTATTTAAACGGCTCTTCAGATTAATGATATTACAGACATCCCTGGTTTGGTTCTATCACTGAAGACCCGTTGATTGGAGTTATTTCAACGGATCACTAGATTAATGATATTGCAGACATCGCCGGATTGGTTGTATCACTGAAGACCCATTGATTGTAGTTATTTCAACGGATCTGCAGATTAATGATGTCGTAGAAAATCCCGGATTGGTTCTATCACTGAAGACCCATTGATTGGAGTTATTTCAACGGATCTTTAGATTAATGATATTACAGACAATCCTGGATTGGTTCCATCACTGAAGACCCATTAATTGGAGTTATTTCAACGGATCTCTAGATTAATGATATCACAGACAATCCTGGATTGGTTCTATCACTGAAGACCCATTGATTGGAGTTATTTCAACGGATCTCCAGATTAATGATATCACAGACAATCCTGGATTGGTTCTATCACTGAAGACCCGTTGATTGGAGTTATTTCAACGGATCGCTAGATTAATGATATTGCAGATATCGCCGGATTGGTTGTATCACGGAAGACCCATTGATTGGAGTTATTTCAACGGATCTTCAGATTAATGATGTCGTAGAAAATCCCGGATTGGTTCTATCACTGAAGACCCATTGATTGGAGTTATTTGAACGGATCTCTAGATTAATGATATCGCAGACAATCCTGGATTGGTTCTATCCCTGAAGACCCGTATTGGAGTTATTTCAACGGATCTTCAGATTAATGATGTCGTAGACAATTCCGGATTGGTTCTATCACTGAAGATCCATTGATTGGAGTTATTTAAACGGCTCTTCAGATTAATGATATTACAGACATCCCTGGTTTGGTTCTATCACTGAAGACCCGTTGATTGGAGTTATTTCAACGGATCACTAGATTAATGATATTGCAGACATCGCCGGATTGGTTGTATCACTGAAGACCCATTGATTGTAGTTATTTCAACGGATCTTCAGATTAATGATGTCATAGAAAATCCCGGATTGGTTCTATCACTGAAGACCCATTGATTGGAGTTATTTCAACGGATCTCTAGATTAATGATATCGCAGACAATCCTGGATTGGTTCTATCACTGAAGACCCGTATTGGAGTTATTTCAACGGATCTTCAGATTAATGATGTCGTAGACAATTCCGGATTGGTTCTATCACTGAAGACCCATTGATTGGAGTTATTTAAACGGCTCTTCAGATTAATGATATTACAGACATCCCTGGTTTGGTTCTATCACTGAAGACCCGTTGAATGGTGTTATTTCAACGGATCTCCAGATTAATGATATTGCAGACATCGCCGGATTGGTTGTATCACTGAAGACCCAATGATTGGAGTTATTTCAACCGATCTCTAGATTAATGATATCGCAGACAATCCTGGATTGGTTGTATCACTGAAGACCCATTGATTGGAGTTATTTCAACGGATTTCTAGATTAATGATATCGCAGACAATCCCAGATTGGTTGTATCACTGAAGACATATTGATTGGAGTTATTTCAACGAATCTCTAGATTAATGATATCGCAGACAATTCTGGATTGGTTCTATCACTGAAGACCCATTGATTGGAGTTATTTCAACGGATCTTCAGATTAATGATATTACAGACATCCCTGGATTGGTTCTATCACTGAAGATGCATTGATTGGAGTTATTTCAACGGATCTTCAGATTAATGATATTACAGACATCCCTGGATTGGTTCTATCACTGAAGATGCATTGATTGGAGTTATTTCAACGGATCTTCAGATTAATGATATTACAGACATCCCTGGTTTGGTTCTATCACTGAAGACCCGTTGATTGGAGTTATTTCAACGGATCTCTAGATTAATGATATTGCAGACATCGCCGGATTGGTTGTATCACTGAAGACCAATTGATTGGAGTTATTTCAACATATCTCTAGATTAATGATATCGCAGACAATCCTGAATTGGTTCTATCACTGAAGACCCATTGATTGGAGTTATTTCAACGGATCTCTAGATTAATGATATCGCAGACAATCCTGGATTGGTTCTATAACTGAAGACCCATTGATTGGAGTTATTTCAACGGATCTTCAGATTAATGATATTACAGACATCCCTGGATTGGTTCTATCACTGAAGACCCATTGATTGGAGTTATTTCAATGGATCTTCAGATTAATGATATTACAGACATCCCTGATTTGGTTCTATCACTGAAGACCCGTTTATTGGAGTTATTTCAACGGATCGCTAGATTAATGATATTTCAGACATCGCCGGATTGGTTGTATCACTGAAGACCCATTGATTGGAGTTATTTCAACGGATCTTCAGATTAATGATGTCGTAGACAATCCCGGATTGGTTCTATCACTGAAGACCCATTTATTGGAGTCATTTCAAAGGATCTCTAGATTAATGATATCGCAGACAATCCTGGATTGGTTGTATCACTGAAGACCCATTGATTGGAGTTATTTCAACAGATCTTCAGATTAATGATATTACAGACAATCCTGGATTGCTTCCATCACTGAAGACCCATTGATTAGAGTTATTTCAACGGATCTTCAGATTAATGATATTACAGACAATCCTGGATTGGTTCCATCACTGAAGACCCATTAATTGGAGTTATTTCAACGGATCTCTAGATTAATGATATCACAGACAATCCTGGATTGGTTCTATCACTGAAGACCCATTGATTGGAGTTATTTCAACGGATCTCCAGATTAATGATATCACAGACAATCCTGGATTGGTTCTGTCACTGAAGACCCATTGATTGGAGTTATTTCAACGGATCTCTAGATTAATGATATCACAGACAATCCCGGATTGGTTCTATCACTGAAGACCCATTAATTGGAGTTATTTCAACGGATCCTCTTATTAATGATATCGCAGACAATCCTGGATTGGTTCTATCACTGAAGACCCATTGATTGGAGTTATTTCAACGGATCGCTAGATTAATGATATCACAGACATCCCTGGTTTCGTTCTATCACGGAAGACCCATTGATTGGAGTTATTTCAACGGATCTCTAGATTAATGATATTACAGACATCCCTGGGGTGGTTCTATCACTGAAGACCCGTTGATTGGAGTTATTTCAACGGATCTTCAGATTAATGATATTACAGACATCCCTGGATTGGTTCTATCACTGAAGACCCATTGATTGGAGTTATTTCAACGGATCTTCAAGTTAATGATATTACAGACATCCCTGGTTTGGTTCTATCACTGAAGACCCGTTGATTGGAGTTATTTCAACGGATCTTCAGATTAATGATATTACATACATCCCTGGATTGGTTGTATCACTGAAGACCCATTGATTGGAGTTATTTCAACAGATCTCTAGATTAATGATATCGCAGACAATCCTGGATTGGTTGTATCACTGAAGACCCATTGATTGGAGTTATTTCGACGGATCTTCAGATTAATGATATTACAAACATCCCTGGTTTGGTTCTATCACTGAAGATGCATTGATTGGAGTTATTTCAACGGATCTTCAGATTAATGATATTACAGACATCCCTGGATTGGTTCTATCACTGAAGATGCATTGATTGGAGTTATTTCAACGGATCTTCAGATTAATGATATTACAGACATCCCTGGTTTGGTTCTATCACTGAAGACCCGTTGATTGGAGTTATTTCAACGGATCTCTAGATTAATGATATTGCAGACATCGCCGGATTGATTGTATCACTGAAGACCAATTGATTGGTGTTATTTCAACGGATCTCTAGATTAATGATATCGCAGACAATCCTGAATTGGTTCTATCACTGAAGACCCATTGATTAGAGTTATTTCAACGGATCTCTAGATTAATGATATCGCAGACAATCCTGGATTGGTTCTATAACTGAAGACCCATTGATTGGAGTTATTTCAATGGATCTTCAGATTAATGATATTACAGACATCCCTGATTTGGTTCTATCACTGAAGACCCGTTTATTGGAGTTATTTCAACGGATCGCTAGATTAATGATATTTCAGACATCGCCGGATTGGTTGTATCACTGAAGACCCATTGATTGGAGTTATTTCAACGGATCTTCAGATTAATGATGTCGTAGACAATCCCGGATTGGTTCTATCACTGAAGACCCATTTATTGGAGTCATTTCAAAGGATCTCTAGATTAATGATATCGCAGACAATCCTGGATTGGTTGTATCACTGAAGACCCATTGATTGGAGTTATTTCAACGGATCTTCAGATTAATGATATTACAGACAATCCTGGATTGCTTCCATCACTGAAGACCCATTGATTAGAGTTATTTCAACGGATCTTCAGATTAGTGATATTACAGACATCCCTGGTTTGGTTCTATCACTGAAGACCCGTTGATTGGAGTTATTTCAACGGATCTCTAGATTAATGATATTGCAGACATCGCCGGATTGGTTGTATCACTGAAGACCAATTGATTGGAGTTATTTCAACATATCTCTAGATTAATGATATCGCAGACAATCCTGAATTGGTTCTATCACTGAAGACCCATTGATTGGAGTTATTTCAACGGATCTCTAGATTAATGATATCGCAGACAATCCTGGATTGGTTCTATAACTGAAGACCCATTGATTGGAGTTATTTCAACGGTTCTTCAGATTAATGATATTACAGACATCCCTGGATTGGTTCTATCACTGAAGACCCATTGATTGGAGTTATTTCAATGGATCTTCAGATTAATGATATTACAGACATCCCTGATTTGGTTCTATCACTGAAGACCCGTTTATTGGAGTTATTTCAACGGATCGCTAGATTAATGATATTTCAGACATCGCCGGATTGGTTGTATCATTGAAGACCCATTGATTGGAGTTATTTCAACGGATCTTCAGATTAATGATACTACAGACAATCATGGTTTCGTTCTATCACGGAAGACCAATGATTGGAGTTATTTCAACCGATCTCTAGATTAATGATATTACAGACATCCCTGGGGTGGTTCTATCACTGAAGACCCGTTGATTGGAGTTATTTCAACGGATCTTCAGATTAATGATATTACAGACATCCCTGGTTTGGTTCTATCACTGAAGACCCGTTGATTTGAGTTATTTCAACGGATCTTCAGATTAATGATATTACATACAACCCTGGATTGGTTGTATCACTGAAGACCCATTGATTGGAGTTATTTCAACGGATCTCCAGATTAATGATATTGCAGACATCGCCGGATTGGTTGTATCACTGAAGACCCAATGATTGGAGTTATTTCAACCGATCTCTAGATTAATGATATCGCAGACAATCCTGGATTGGTTGTATCACTGAAGACCCATTGATTGGAGTTATTTCAACGGATTTCTAGATTAATGATATCGCAGACAATCCCAGATTGGTTGTATCACTGAAGACATATTGATTGGAGTTATTTTAACGGATCTCTAGATTAATGATATCGCAGACAATTCTGGATTGGTTCTATCACTGAAGACCCATTGATTGGAGTTATTTCAACGGATCTCTAGATTAATGATATCGTAGACAATCCTGGATTGGTTCTATCACTGAAGACCCATTGATTGGAGTTATTTCCACGGATCTCTAGATTAATGATATCGTAGACAATCCTGGATTGGTTCTGTCACAGTAGACACATTGATTGGAGTTATTTCAACGGATCTTCAGATTAATGATATCACAGACAATCCTGGATTGCTTCTATCACTGAAGACCCATTGATTGGAGTTATTTCAACGGATCTCCAGATTAATGATATCACAGACAATCCTGGATTGGTTCTATCACTGAAGACCCATTGATTGGAGTTATTTCAACGGATCTCTAGATTAATGATATCACAGACAATCCCGGATTGGTTCTATCACTGAAGACCCATTAATTGGAGTTATTTCAACGGATCTTCAGATTAATGATGTCGTAGACAATCCCGGATTGGTTCTATCACTGAAGACCCATTGATTGTAGTTATTTCAACGGATCTCTAGATTAATGATATCGCAGACAATCCTGGATTGGTTCTATCACGGAAGACCCATTGATTGTAGTTATTTCAACGGATCTCTAGATTAATGATATTGCAGACATCGCCGGATTGGTTGTATCACTGAAGACCCATTGATTGGAGTTATTTCAACGGATCTCTAGATTAATGATATTGCAGACAATCCTGGATTGGTTCTATCACTGAAGACCCATTAATTGGAGTTATTTCAACGGATCTCTAGATTAATGATATCACAGACAATCCTGGAGTGGTTCTATCACTGAAGACCCATTGATTGGAGTTATTTCAACGGATCTCTAGATTAATGATATCGCAGATAATCCTGGATTGGTTCTATCACTGAAAACCCATTGATTGTAGTTATTTCAACGGATCTCTAGATTAATGATATCGCAGATAATCCTGGATTGGTTCTATCACTGAAGACCCGTTGCTTGTAGTTATTTCAACGGATCTCTAGATTAATGATATTGCAGACATCGCCGGATTGGTTGTATCACTGGAGACCCATTAATTGGAGTTATTTCAACGGATCTCTAGATTAATGATATCGCAGACAATCCTGGATTGGTTCTATCACTGAAGACCCATTAATTGGAGTTATTTCAACGGATCTCTAGATTAATGATATTGCAGATAATCCTGGATTGGTTCTATCACTGAAGACCCGTATTGGAGTTATTTCAACGGATCTTCAGATTAATGATGTCGTGGACAATCCCGGATTGGTTCTATCACCGAAGACCCATTGATTGGAGTTATTTCAACGGATCTCTAGATTAATGATGTCGTAGACAATCCCCGGAT